>CM026397.1:92052280-92082659 GCA_014843695.1 Archivesica marissinica | reverse complement strand
GTATGTATGTCAAGTTATCAGTAGAAATAAATGTACAGGGTATGTATGTCAAGTTATCAGTAGAAATAAATGTACAGGGTATGTATGTCAAGTTATCAGTAGAAATAAATGTACAGGGTATGTATGTCAAGTTATCAGTAGAAATAAATGTATGGGGTATGTATGCCAAGTTATCACAACTCGTAGAAATAAATGTATGGGGTATGTATGTCAAGTTATCACAACTCGTAGAAATAAATGTATGGGGTATGTATGTCAAGTTATCACAACTCGTAGAAATAAATGTATGGGGTATGTATGTCAAGTTATCAGTAGAAATAAATGTATGGGGTATGTATGTCAAGTTATCAATAGAAATAAATGTATAGGGTATGTATGTCAAGTTATCACAACTCGTAGAAATAAATGTATGGGGTATGTATGTCAAGTTATCAGTAGAAATAAATGTACAGGGTATGTATGTCAAGTTATCAGTAGAAATAAATGTATGGGGTATGTATGTCAAGTTATCAGTAGAAATAAATGTATGGGGTATGTATGTCAAGTTATCACAACTCGTAGAAATAAATGTATGGGGTATGTATGTCAAGTTATCAGTAGAAATAAATGTATGGGGTATGTATGTCAAGTTATCACAACTCGTAGAAATAAATGTATGGGGTATGTATGTCAAGTTATCGCAACTCGTAGAAATAAATGTACGGGGTATGTATGCCAAGTTATCACAACTCGTAGAAATAAATGTATGGGGTATGTATGTCAAGTTATCACAACTCGTAGAAATAAATGTACAGGGTATGTATGTCAAGTTATCACAACTCGTAGAAATAAATGTACAGGGTATGTATGTCAAGTTATCAGTAGAAATAAATGTACAGGGTATGTATGTCAAGTTATCAGTAGAAATAAATGTATGGGGTATGTATGTCAAGTTATCAGTAGAAATAAATGTACGGGGTATGTATGTCAAGTTATCACAACTCGTAGAAATAAATGTATGGGGTATGTATGTCAAGTTATCACAAGTAGAAATAAATGTATGGGGTATGTATGTCAAGTTATCAGTAGAAATAAATGTATGGGGTATGTATGTCAAGTTATCAGTAGAAATAAATGTATGGGTATGTATGTCAAGTTATCAGTAGAAATAAATGTATGGGTATGTATGTCAAGTTATCACAGTAGAAATAAATGTATGGGGTATGTATGTCAAGTTATCACAACTCGTAGAAATAAATGTACAGGGGTATGTATGTCAAGTTATCAGTAGAAATAAATGTATGGGGTATGTATGTCAAGTTATCACAACTGTAGAAATAAATGTACAGGGTATGTATGTCAAGTTATCACAACTCGTAGAAATAAATGTACGGGGTATGTATGTCAAGTTATCACAACTCGTAGAAATAAATGTACAGGGTATGTATGTCAAGTTATCACAACTCGTAGAAATAAATGTACAGGGTATGTATGTCAAGTTATCACAACTCGTAGAAATAAATGTACAGGGTATGTATGTCAAGTTATCAGTAGAAATAAATGTATGGGGTATGTATGTCAAGTTATCCAACGTAGAAATAAATGTATGGGGTATGTATGCCAAGTTATCACAACTCGTAGAAATAAATGTACGGGGTATGTATGTCAAGTTATCACAACTCGTAGAAATAAATGTACAGGGTATGTATGTCAAGTTATCACAACTCGTAGAAATAAATGTATGGGGTATGTATGTCAAGTTATCAGTAGAAATAAATGTATGGGGTATGTATGTCAAGTTATCAGTAGAAATAAATGTATGGGGTATGTATGTCAAGTTATCAGTAGAAATAAATGTATGGGGTATGTATGTCAAGTTATCAGTAGAAATAAATGTACAGGGTATGTATGTCAAGTTATCAGTAGAAATAAATGTATGGGGTATGTATGTCAAGTTATCAGTAGAAATAAATGTACAGGGTATGTATGTCAAGTTATCAGTAGAAATAAATGTACAGGGTATGTATGTCAAGTTATCAGTAGAAATAAATGTACAGGGTATGTATGTCAAGTTATCAGTAGAAGTAAATGTACAGGGTATGTATGTCAAGTTATCAGTAGAAGTAAATGTACAGGGTATGTATGTCAAGTTATCAGTAGAAGTAAATGTACAGGGTATGTATGTCAAGTTATCAGTAGAAGTAAATGTACAGGGTATGTATGTCAAGTTATCAGTAGAAGTAAATGTACAGGGTATGTATGCCAAGTTATCACAACTTGTAGAAATAAATGTATGGGGTATGTATGTCAAGTTATCAGTAGAAATAAATGTATGGGGTATGTATGTCAAGTTATCAGTAGAAATAAATGTATGGGGTATGTATGTCAAGTTATCACAACTGTAGAAATAAATGTATGGGGTATGTATGTCAAGTTATCAGTAGAAATAAATGTATGGGGTATGTATGTCAAGTTATCACAACTCGTAGAAATAAATGTATGGGGTATGTATGTCAAGTTATCACAACTCGTAGAAATAAATGTATGGGGTATGTATGTCAAGTTATCAGTAGAAATAAATGTATGGGGTATGTATGTCAAGTTATCAGTAGAAATAAATGTATGGGGTATGTATGTCAAGTTATCAGTAGAAATAAATGTATGGGGTATGTATGTCAAGTTATCACAACTCGTAGAAATAAATGTATGGGGTATGTATGTCAAGTTATCAGTAGAAATAAATGTATGGGGTATGTATGTCAAGTTATCACAACTCGTAGAAATAAATGTATGGGGTATGTATGTCAAGTTATCACAACTCGTAGAAATAAATGTACGGGGTATGTATGTCAAGTTATCACAACTCGTAGAAATAAATGTACAGGGTATGTATGTCAAGTTATCACAACCGTAGAAATAAATGTACAGGGTATGTATGTCAAGTTATCAGTAGAAATAAATGTATGGGGTATGTATGTCAAGTTATCAGTAGAAATAAATGTACAGGGTATGTATGTCAAGTTATCAGTAGAAATAAATGTATGGGGTATGTATGTCAAGTTATCAGTAGAAATAAATGTACAGGGTATGTATGTCAAGTTATCAGTAGAAATAAATGTATGGGGTA
This sequence comes from Archivesica marissinica, assembly GCA_014843695.1. Classification (NCBI taxonomy): domain Eukaryota; kingdom Metazoa; phylum Mollusca; class Bivalvia; order Venerida; family Vesicomyidae; genus Archivesica; species Archivesica marissinica. The sequence continues at coordinate 92,079,553 of CM026397.1, read as the reverse complement.
TGTATGTCAAGTTATCAGTAGAAATAAATGTACAGGGTATGTATGTCAAGTTATCAGTAGAAATAAATGTATGGGGTATGTATGTCAAGTTATCAGTAGAAATAAATGTATGGGGTATGTATGTCAAGTTATCACAACTCGTAGAAATAAATGTATGGGGTATGTATGTCAAGTTATCACAACTCGTAGAAATAAATGTACGGGGTATGTATGTCAAGTTATCAAACTCGTAGAAATAAATGTACAGGGTATGTATGTCAAGTTATCAGTAGAAATAAATGTATGGGGTATGTATGTCAAGTTATCAGTAGAAATAAATGTATGGGGTATGTATGTCAAGTTATCAGTAGAAATAAATGTATGGGGTATGTATGTCAAGTTATCACAAGTAGAAATAAATGTATGGGGTATGTATGTCAAGTTATCAGTAGAAATAAATGTATGGGGTATGTATGTCAAGTTATCAAGTAGAAATAAATGTATGGGGTATGTATGTCAAGTTATCAGTAGAAATAAATGTATGGGGTATGTATGTCAAGTTATCACAACTCGTAAATAAATGTATGGGTATGTATGTCAAGTTATCAGTAGAAATAAATGTAGGGGTATGTATGTCAAGTTATCAGTAGAAATAAATGTAGGGGTATGTATGTCAAGTTATCACGTAGAAATAAATGTACGGTATGTATGTCAAGTTATCACAACTCGTAGAAATAAATGTACGGGGTATGTATGTCAAGTTATCACAACTCGTAGAAATAAATGTACAGGGTATGTATGTCAAGTTATCACAACTCGTAGAAATAAATGTATGGGGTATGTATGTCAAGTTATCAGTAGAAATAAATGTATGGGGTATGTATGTCAAGTTATCAGTAGAAATAAATGTACAGGGTATGTATGTCAAGTTATCAGTAGAAATAAATGTATGGGGTATGTATGTCAAGTTATCACAACTCGTAGAAATAAATGTACGGGGTATGTATGTCAAGTTATCACAACTCGTAGAAATAAATGTACAGGGTATGTATGTCAAGTTATCACAACTCGTAGAAATAAATGTACAGGGTATGTATGTCAAGTTATCAGTAGAAATAAATGTATGGGGTATGTATGTCAAGTTATCAGTAGAAATAAATGTACAGGGTATGTATGTCAAGTTATCAGTAGAAATAAATGTATGGGGTATGTATGTCAAGTTATCAGTAGAAATAAATGTACAGGGTATGTATGTCAAGTTATCAGTAGAAATAAATGTATGGGGTATGTATGTCAAGTTATCAGTAGAAATAAATGTATGGGGTATGTATGTCAAGTTATCAGTAGAAATAAATGTACAGGGTATGTATGTCAAGTTATCAGTAGAAATAAATGTATGGGGTATGTATGTCAAGTTATCAGTAGAAATAAATGTACGGGGTATGTATGTCAAGTTATCAGTAGAAATAAATGTATGGGGTATGCATGTCAAGTTATCAGTAGACATAAATGTACAGGGTATGTATGTCAAGTTATCAGTAGAAATAAATGTACAGGGTATGTATGTCAAGTTATCACAACTCGTAGAAATAAATGTACAGGGTATGTATGTCAAGTTATCACAGCTCGTAGAAATAAATGTATGGGGTATGTATGTCAAGTTATCAGTAGAAATAAATGTATGGGGTATGTATGTCAAGTTATCAGTAGAAATAAATGTACGGGGTATGTATGTCAAGTTATCAGTAGAAATAAATGTACGGGGTATGTATGTCAAGTTATCACAACTCGTAGAAATAAATGTATGGGGTATGTATGTCAAGTTATCACAACTCGTAGAAATAAATGTATGGGGTATGTATGTCAAGTTATCACAACTCGTAGAAATAAATGTACAGGGTATGTATGTCAAGTTATCACAACTCGTAGAAATAAATGTACAGGGTATGTATGTCAAGTTATCACAACTCGTAGAAATAAATGTACAGGGTATGTATGTCAAGTTATCAGTAGAAATAAATGTATGGGGTATGTATGTCAAGTTATCAGTAGAAATAAATGTACAGGGTATGTATGTCAAGTTATCAGTAGAAATAAATGTATGGGGTATGTATGTCAAGTTATCAGTAGAAATAAATGTACGGGGTATGTATGTCAAGTTATCACAACTCGTAGAAATAAATGTATGGGGTATGTATGTCAAGTTATCAGTAGAAATAAATGTACAGGGTATGTATGTCAAGTTATCAGTAGAAATAAATGTATGGGGTATGTATGTCAAGTTATCAGTAGAAATAAATGTACAGGGTATGTATGTCAAGTTATCAGTAGAAATAAATGTATGGGGTATGTATGTCAAGTTATCAGTAGAAATAAATGTACAGGGTATGTATGTCAAGTTATCAGTAGAAATAAATGTACAGGGTATGTATGTCAAGTTATCAGTAGAAGTAAATGTACAGGGTATGTATGTCAAGTTATCAGTAGAAGTAAATGTACAGGGTATGTATGTCAAGTTATCAGTAGAAGTAAATGTACAGGGTATGTATGTCAAGTTATCAGTAGAAGTAAATGTACAGGGTATGTATGTCAAGTTATCACAACTCGTAGAAATAAATGTATGGGGTATGTATGTCAAGTTATCAGTAGAAATAAATGTATGGGGTATGTATGTCAAGTTATCAGTAGAAATAAATGTATGGGGTATGTATGTCAAGTTATCACAACGTAGAAATAAATGTATGGGGTATGTATGTCAAGTTATCACAACTGTAGAAATAAATGTATGGGGTATGTATGTCAAGTTATCAGTAGAAATAAATGTATGGGGTATGTATGTCAAGTTATCACAACTCGTAGAAATAAATGTATGGGGTATGTATGTCAAGTTATCGCAACTCGTAGAAATAAATGTACGGGGTATGTATGCCAAGTTATCACAACTCGTAGAAATAAATGTACAGGGTATGTATGTCAAGTTATCAGTAGAAATAAATGTATGGGGTATGTATGTCAAGTTATCAGTAGAAATAAATGTATAGGGTATGTATGTCAAGTTATCAGTAGAAATAAATGTATGGGGTATGTATGTCAAGTTATCAGTAGAAATAAATGTATGGGGTATGTATGCCAAGTTATCACAACTTGTAGAAATTAATGTATGGGGTATGTATGCCAAGTTATCAGTAGAAATAAATGTATGGGGTATGTATGTCAAGTTATCAGTAGAAATTAATGTATGGGGTATGTATGCCAAGTTATCACAACTTGTAGAAATAAATGTATGGGGTATGTATGTCAAGTTATCAGTAGAAATAAATGTATGGGGTATGTATGTCAAGTTATCACAACTCGTAGAAATAAATGTATGGGGTATGTATGCCAAGTTATCAGTAGAAATAAATGTATGGGGTATGTATGTCAAGTTATCACAACTCGTAGAAATAAATGTATGGGGTATGTATGTCAAGTTATCAGTAGAAATAAATGTATGGGGTATGTATGTCAAGTTATCACAACTTGTAGAAGTAAATGTATGGGGTATGTATGTCAAGTTATCAGTAGAAATAAATGTACGGGGTATGTATGCCAAGTTATCACAACTTGTAGAAATAAATGTATGGGGTATGTATGCCAAGTTATCAGTAGAAATAAATGTATGGGGTATGTATGTCAAGTTATCAGTAGAAATTAATGTATGGGGTATGTATGTCAAGTTATCACAACTCGTAGAAATAAATGTATGGGGTATGTATGTCAAGTTATCACAACTCGTAGAAATAAATGTATGGGGTATGTATGTCAAGTTATCAGTAGAAATAAATGTATGGGGTATGTATGTCAAGTTATCACAACTCGTAGAAGTAAATGTATGGGGTATGTATGTCAAGTTATCAGTAGAAATAAATGTATGGGGTATGTATGCCAAGTTATCACAACTTGTAGAAATAAATGTACAGGGTATGTATGCCAAGTTATCAGTAGAAATAAATGTATGGGGTATGTATGCCAAGGTATCATAACTCGTAGAAATAAATGTATGGGGTATGTATGTCAAGTTATCAGTAGAAGTAAATGTATGGGGTATGTATGTCAAGTTATCAGTAGAAATTAATGTATGGGGTATGTATGTCAAGTTATCACAACTCGTAGAAATAAATGTATGGGGTATGTATGTCAAGTTATCAGTAGAAATAAATGTATGGGGTATGTATGTCAAGTTATCAGTAGAAGTAAATGTATGGGGTATGTATGTCAAGTTATCACAACTCGTAGAAATAAATGTATGGGGTATATATGTCAAGTTATCAGTAGAAATAAATGTATGGGGTATGTATGTCAAGTTATCAGTAGAAATAAATGTACAGGGTATGTATGTCAAGTTATCAGTAGAAATAAATGTATGGGGTATGTATGTCAAGTTATCAGTAGAAATAAATGTACAGGGTATGTATGTCAAGTTATCAGTAGAAGTAAATGTACAGGGTATGTATGCCAAGTTATCAGTAGAAGTAAATGTACAGGGTATGTATGTCAAGTTATCAGTAGAAATAAATGTACAGGGTATGTATGTCAAGTTATCAGTAGAAATAAATGTACAGGGTATGTATGTCAAGTTATCAGTAGAAATAAATGTACAGGGTATGTATGTCAAGTTATCAGTAGAAGTAAATGTACAGGGTATGTATGTCAAGTTATCAGTAGAAGTAAATGTACAGGGTATGTATGTCAAGTTATCAGTAGAAGTAAATGTACAGGGTATGTATGGCAAGTTATCAGTAGAAGTAAATGTACAGGGTATGTATGTCAAGTTATCAGTAGAAGTAAATGTACAGGGTATGTATGTCAAGTTATCAGTAGAAGTAAATGTACAGGGTATGTATGTCAAGTTATCAGTAGAAGTAAATGTACAGGGTATGTATGCCAAGTTATCACAACTTGTAGAAATAAATGTATGGGGTATGTATGCCAAGTTATCACAACTTGTAGAAATAAATGTATGGGGTATGTATGCCAAGTTATCAGTAGAAATAAATGTATGGGGTATGTATGTCAAGTTATCAGTAGAAATTAATGTATGGGGTATGTATGCCAAGTTATCACAACTCATAGAAATAAATGTACAGGGTATGTATGTCAAGTTATCACAACTCGTAGAAATAAATGTACAGGGTATGTATGTCAAGTTATCAGTAGAAATAAATGTACAGGGTATGTATGTCAAGTTATCACAACTCGTAGAAATAAATGTACAGGGTATGTATGCCAAGTTATCAGTAGAAGTAAATGTATGGGGTATGTATGTCAAGTTATCACAACTCGTAGAAATAAATGTATGGGGTATGTATGTCAAGTTATCAGTAGAAATAAATGTATGGGGTATGTATGTCAAGTTATCAGTAGAAATAAATGTATGGGGTATGTATGTCAAGTTATCACAACTCGTAGAAATAAATGTATGGGGTATGTATGTCAAGTTATCACAACTCGTAGAAATAAATGTATGGGGTATGTATGTCAAGTTATCAGTAGAAATAAATGTATGGGGTATGTATGTCAAGTTATCACAACTCGTAGAAATAAATGTATGGGGTATGTATGTCAAGTTATCAGTAGAAATAAATGTATGGGGTATGTATGTCAAGTTATCAGTAGAAAAAATGTACAGGGTATGTATGTCAAGTTATCAGTAGAAATAAATGTATGGGGTATGTATGTCAAGTTATCAGTAGAAATAAATGTACAGGGTATGTATGTCAAGTTATCAGTAGAAATAAATGTACAGGGTATGTATGTCAAGTTATCAGTAGAAATAAATGTACAGGGTATGTATGTCAAGTTATCAGTAGAAATAAATGTATAGGGTATGTATGTCAAGTTATCAGTAGAATAAATGTACAGGGTATGTATGTCAAGTTATCAGTAGAAATAAATGTACGGGGTATGTATGTCAAGTTATCAGTAGAAATAAATGTACAGGGTATGTATGTCAAGTTATCAGTAGAAGTAAATGTACAGGGTATGTATGGCAAGTTATCAGTAGAAGTAAATGTACAGGGTATGTATGCCAAGTTATCACAACTTGTAGAAATAAATGTATGGGGTATGTATGCCAAGTTATCAGTAGAAATAAATGTACAGGGTATGTATGTCAAGTTATCGCAACTCGTAGAAATAAATGTATGGGGTATGTATGCCAAGTTATCAGTAGAAATAAATGTATGGGGTATGTATGTCAAGTTATCAGTAGAAATAAATGTACGGGGTATGTATGTCAAGTTATCAGTAGAAATAAATGTACGGGGTATGTATGTCAAGTTATCACAACTCGTAGAAATTAATGTATGGGGTATGTATGCCAAGTTATCACAACTTGTAGAAATAAATGTATGGGGTATGTATGTCAAGTTATCACAACTCATAGAAATAAATGTATGGGGTATGTATGCCAAGTTATCACAACTCATAGAAATAAATGTATGGGGTATGTATGTCAAGTTATCAGTAGAAGTAAATGTACAGGGTATGTATGCCAAGTTATCAGTAGAAGTAAATGTACAGGGTATGTGTGCCAAGTTATCAGTAGAAATAAATGTACAGGGTATGTATGCCAAGTTATCAGTAGAAGTAAATGTACAGGGTATGTATGCCAAGTTATCAGTAGAAGTAAATGTACAGGGTATGTATGCCAAGTTATCAGTAGAAGTAAATGTACAGGGTATGTATGCCAAGTTATCAGTAGAAGTAAATGTACGGGGTATGTATGCCAAGTTATCACAACTCGTAGAAGTAAATGTACAGGGTATGTATGCCAAGTTATCAGAAAATATTACCGTCCATACTTGCCTATAAGACGACCTACTTTGGTCCTGAAATCTGTTGGTTTTTGGCATGAACTTGCGTATAAGACGGGTTGATAAAATGGACACCAGACCATGTATAAATTGCATGTTGGGCCAGTGCAAGTTGAAAAAATGTTGAGTGTATGAAAATATTTTTTAGCACTCACTTATAAAATGGGGAAGATACTTTGAGGCCATAATCTGGTGGTAAAAAAACTCGTCTGATAGGCAGGTATTAATGGTATTACGAATCTAGGAAGTAGGAATTTAGAAAAGTAACATTTTAAAAAAATTCTTCATTATGTGACATTCTGCTTTGAACAACTATTAAATAACATTTGTAATAGAGCTTAAACTGCCTGAGACTCCCTCTCCCCTTGAGCTGCCTGTAGACCTCCTCTCCCATTGAGCTGCCTGTAGACCCCTTCTCCCCTTGAGCTGCATGTAGACCCCCTCTCCCCTTGGGCTGCATGTAGACCCCCCTCTCCCCTTTAGCTGCCTGTAGACCCCCTCTCCCATTGAGCTGCCTGTAGACCCCTTCTCCCCTTGAGCTGCATGTAGACCCCCTCTCCCCTTGAGCTGCCTGTAGACCCCCTCTCCCCTTGGGCTGCCTGTAGACCCCCTCTCCCCTTGAGCTGCATGTAGACCCCCTCTCCCATTGAGCTGCCTGTAGACCCCCCTCTCCCCTTGAGCTGCATGTAGACCCCCTCTCCCATTGAGCTGCCTGTATACCTCCTCTCCCATTGAGCTGCCTGTAGACCCCTTCTCCCCTTGAGCTGCATGTAGACCCCCTCTCCCCTTGAGCTGCATGTAGACCCCCTCTCCCCTTTAGCTGCCTGTAGACCCCCTCTCCCATTGAGCTGCCTGTAGACCCCTTCTCCCCTTGAGCTGCATGTAGACCCCCTCTCCCCTTGAGTTGCCTGTAGACCCCCCTCTCCCCTTGGGCTGCCTGTAGACCCCCCTCTCCCCTTGAGCTGCATGTAGACCCCCCTCTCCATTGAGCTGCCTGTAAACCTCTTCTCCCCTTGAGCTGCCTGTAGACCCCCCTCTCCCCTTGAGCTGCATGTAGATCTCCTCTCCCCTTGAGCTGCCTGTAAACCCCCCTCTCCCCTTGAGCTGCCTGTAGACCCCCCTCTCCCCTTGAGCTACATGTAGACCCCCTCTCCCATTGAGCTGCCTGTAGACCCCTTCTCCCCTTGAGCTGCATGTAGATCCCCTCTCCCCTTGAGCTGCCTGTAGACCCCCCTCTCCCCTTGAACTGCCTGTATACCCCCCTCTCCCCTTGAGCTGCATGTAGACCCCCTCTCCCCTTGAGCTGCCTGTAGACCCCCCTCTCCCATTGAGCTGCCTGTAGACCCCCCCTCTCTCCCTTGAGCTGTCTGTAGACCCCCTCTCCCATTGAGCTGCCTGTAGACCCCCTCTCTCCTTGAGCTGCCTGTAGACCCCCTCTCCCATTGAGCTGCCTGTAGACCCCCCTCTCCCCTTGAGCTGCCTGTAGACCCTCTCTCCCCTTGAACTGCCTGTAGACCCCCCTCTCCCCTTGAACTGCCTGTAGACCCCCCTCTCCCCTTGAGCTGCCTGTATACCCCCTCTCCCCTTGAACTGCCTGTATACCCCCCTCTCCCCTTGAGCTGCCTGTAGACCCCCTCTCCCCTTGAACTGCCTGTAGACCCCCCTCTCCCCCTTGAGCTGCCTGTAGCCTCTCTCTCCTTGAGTTGCCTGTAGACCCCACCTCTCTCTCCTTGAGTTGCCTGTAGACCCCCCCTCTCCCCTTGAGCTGTTTTTGTTTTTCAGATTAATGCTTGTTTTTGTTATTTAAGTTAATGCTTGTTTTTGTTATTCAGATTAATGCTTGTTTTTGTTATTCAAGTTAATGCTTGTTTTTGTTATTCAGATTAATGCTTGTTTTTGTTATTCAGATTAATGCTTGTTTTTGTTGTTCAGATTAATGCTTGTTTTTGTTGTTCAGATTAATGCTTGTTTTTGTTGTTGTTCAGATTAATGCTTGTTTTTGTTGTTGTTCAGATTAATGCTTGTTTTTGTTGTTGTTCAGATTAATGCTTGTTTTTGTTGTTGTTCAGATTAATGCTTGTTTTTGTTATTCAGATTAATGCTTGTTTTTGTTATTCAGGTTAATGCTTGTTATTGTTTTGCAGGGTGACATGAAAAAGTTGTATGAAGAATTATCAGATTTTTTGCTGCAAAAAGTTCAGGAACAGTCGTTAAACCTTACAAATACAGCACAGAAACTCTCGCCCGAGGATCAAGTTATAACCGTATGTGTCTTAATATGATGTACATCTCTTTTATATCTTATTTATAAATTATACAAATTGCAGATATGCAGGTTTTAATTCCCTGTAACTCTGGCTTCCCACAAATTGCAGATTCCTGCAGTTATGCAGGTTTTAGTTTCCTGTAGTGCTTGGCTTCCCTGTAATTTAGAATTTACAGAATGTGTACATGGTTTTAATTGTTCCCTGTAACTATGATATTCCAGTGGTATTATATTATTCCCCCCCCCCCCCCCGGAAGAAATAATGTTTTTGTCGTTTGTCCATCCGGTTTACCTTGTCAGCACTCCATCTCCAAAACTACTTCTTGGATTTTCAGGCAGCATCAGTATAAATGTCTCCTTGTGCATATTGTAATTCCCTTTTTGGTGGATGTTTGGCCCTTTGAAATTTGAAAGAACTGTGATGGTGTTCCATGGAACCCAACTGGACAACAATATTACCCCGGAACTGTGCTGGTGTTCCATATAACCCAACTGGACAACAATGTTACCATGGAACTGTGCTGGTGTTCCATATAACCCAACTGGACAACAATGTTACCCTGGTACTGTGCTGGTGTTCCATATAACCCAACTGGACAACAATGTTACCCCGGAACTGTGCTGGTGTTCCATATAACCCAACTGGACAACAATGTTACCCTGGAACTGTGCTGGTGTTCCATATAACCCAACTGGACAACAATGTTACCCTGGGACTGTGCTGGTGTTCCATATAACCCAACTGGACAACAATGTTACCCCGGAACTGTGCTGTGCTGGTGTTCCATATAACCCAACTGGACAACAATGTTACCATGGAACTGTGCTGGTGTTCCATATAACCCAACTGGACAACAATGTTACCCTGGAACTGTGCTGGTGTTCCATATAACCCAACTGGACAACAATGTTACCCCGGAACTGTGCTGGTGTTCCATATAACCCAACTGGACAACAATGTTACCCTGGAACTGTGCTGGTGTTCCATATAACCCAACTGGACAACAATGTTACCCTGGGACTGTGCTGGTGTTCCATATAACCCAACTGGACAACAATGTTACCCCGGAACTGTGCTGTGCTGGTGTTCCATATAACCCAACTGGACAACAATGTTACCATGGAACTGTGCTGGTGTTCCATATAACCCAACTGGACAACAATGTTACCCTGGAACTGTGCTGGTGTTCCATATAACCCAACTGGACAACAATGTTACCCTGGAACTGTGCTGATGTTCCATATAACCCAACTGGACAACAATGTTACCCCGGAACTGTGCTGGTGTTCCATATAACCCAACTGGACAACAATGTTACCCTGGAACTGTGCTGGTGTTCCATATAACCCAACTGGACAACAATGTTACCCTGGAACTGTGCTGGTGTTCCATATAACCCAACTGGACAACAATGTTACCATGGAACTGTGCTGGTGTTCCATATAACCCAACTGGACAACAATGTTACCCCGGAACTGTGCTGGTGTTCCATATAACCCAACTGGACAACAATGTTACCCTGGAACTGTGCTGGTGTTCCATATAACCCAACTGGACAACAATGTTACCATGGAACTGTGCTGGTGTTCCATATAACCCAACTGGACAACAATGTTACCATGGAACTGTGCTGGTGTTCCATATAACCCAACTGGACAACAATGTTACCATGGAACTGTGCTGGTGTTCCATATAACCCAACTGGACAACAATGTTACCCTGGAACTGTGCTGGTGTTCCATATAACCCAACTGGACAACAATGTTACCCCGGAACTGTGCTGGTGTTCCATATAGCCCAACTGGACAACAATGTTACCCCGGAACTGTGCTGTGCTGGTGTTCCATATAACCCAACTGGACAACAATGTTACCCCGGAACTGTGCTGTGCTGGTGTTCCATATAACCCAACTGGACAACAATGTTACCCCGGAACTGTGCTGGTGTTCCATGGAACCCAACTGGACAACAATGTTACCCTGGAACTGTGCTGATGTTCCATATAACCCAACTGGACAACAATGTTACCCCGGAACTGTGCTGGTGTTCCATATAACCCAACTGGACACCAATATTACCCTGGAACTGTGCTGGTGTTCCATATAACCCAACTGGACAACAATGTTACCCTGGAACTGTGCTGATGTTCCATATAACCCAACTGGACAACAATGTTACCATGGAACTGTGCTGGTGTTCCATATAACCCAACTGGACAACAATGTTACCCTGGAACTGTGCTGGTGTTCCATATAACCCAACTGGACAACAATGTTACCCCGGAACTGTGCTGGTGTTCCATATAGCCCAACTGGACAACAATGTTACCCCGGAACTGTGCTGTGCTGGTGTTCCATATAACCCAACTGGACAACAATGTTACCCTGGAACTGTGCTGGTGTTCCATATAACCCAACTGGACAACAATGTTACCCCGGAACTGTGCTGGTGTTCCATATAACCCAACTGGACAACAATGTTACCCCGGAACTGTGCTGGTGTTCCATATAACCCAACTGGACAACAATGTTACCATGGAACTGTGCTGATGTTCCATATAACCCAACTGGACAACAATGTTACCATGGAACTGTGCTGGTGTTCCATATAACCCAACTGGACAACAATATTACCATGGAACTGTGCTGGTGTTCCATATAGCCCAACTGGACAACAATGTTACCACGGAACTGTGCTGGTGTTCCATATAACCCAACTGGACAACAATGTTACCCCGGAACTGTGCTGATGTTCCATATAACCCAACTGGACAACAATGTTACCCCGGAACTGTGCTGGTGTTCCATATAACCCAACTGGACAACAATGTTACCCCGGAACTGTGCTGGTGTTCCATATAACCCAACTGGACACCAATATTACCCTGGAACGGTGCTGGTGTTCCATATAACCCAACTGGACAACAATGTTACCCTGGAACTGTGCTGGTGTTCCATATAACCCAACTGGACAACAATGTTACCATGGAACTGTGCTGGTGTTCCATATAACCCAACTGGACAACAATGTTACCCCGGAACTGTGCTGGTGTTCCATATAACCCAACTGGAGAACAATGTTACCCTGGAACTGTGCGGATGTTCCATATAACCCAACTGGACAACAATGTTACCATGGAACTGTGCTGGTGTTCCATATAACCCAACTGGACAACAATGTTACCATGGAACTGTGCTGGTGTTCCATATAACCCAACTGGACAACAATGTTACCATGGAACTGTGCTGGTGTTCCATATAACCCAACTGGACAACAATGTTACCCTGGAACTGTGCTGGTGTTCCATATAACCCAACTGGACAACAATGTTACCCCGGAACTGTGCTGGTGTTCCATATAGCCCAACTGGACAACAATGTTACCCCGGAACTGTGCTGTGCTGGTGTTCCATATAACCCAACTGGACAACAATGTTACCCCGGAACTGTGCTGTGCTGGTGTTCCATATAACCCAACTGGACAACAATGTTACCCCGGAACTGTGCTGTGCTGGTGTTCCATGGAACCCAACTGGACAACAATGTTACCCTGGAACTGTGCTGATGTTCCATATAACCCAACTGGACAACAATGTTACCCCGGAACTGTGCTGGTGTTCCATATAACCCAACTGGACACCAATATTACCCTGGAACTGTGCTGGTGTTCCATATAACCCAACTGGACAACAATGTTACCCTGGAACTGTGCTGATGTTCCATATAACCCAACTGGACAACAATGTTACCATGGAACTGTGCTGGTGTTCCATATAACCCAACTGGACAACAATGTTACCCTGGAACTGTGCTGGTGTTCCATATAACCCAACTGGACAACAATGTTACCCCGGAACTGTGCTGGTGTTCCATATAGCCCAACTGGACAACAATGTTACCCCGGAACTGTGCTGTGCTGGTGTTCCATATAACCCAACTGGACAACAATGTTACCCTGGAACTGTGCTGGTGTTCCATATAACCCAACTGGACAACAATGTTACCCCGGAACTGTGCTGGTGTTCCATATAACCCAACTGGACAACAATGTTACCCCGGAACTGTGCTGGTGTTCCATATAACCCAACTGGACAACAATGTTACCATGGAACTGTGCTGATGTTCCATATAACCCAACTGGACAACAATGTTACCATGGAACTGTGCTGGTGTTCCATATAACCCAACTGGACAACAATGTTACCATGGAACTGTGCTGGTGTTCCATATAACCCAACTGGACAACAATGTTACCATGGAACTGTGCTGGTGTTCCATATAACCCAACTGGACAACAATGTTACCCTGGAACTGTGCTGGTGTTCCATATAACCCAACTGGACAACAATGTTACCCCGGAACTGTGCTGGTGTTCCATATAGCCCAACTGGACAACAATGTTACCCCGGAACTGTGCTGTGCTGGTGTTCCATATAACCCAACTGGACAACAATGTTACCCCGGAACTGTGCTGGTGTTCCATATAACCCAACTGGACAACAATGTTACCCTGGAACTGTGCTGGTGTTCCATATAACCCAACTGGACAACAATGTTACCCCGGAACTGCTGGTGTTCCATATAACCCAACTGGACAACAATGTTACCCTGGAACTGTGCTGGTGTTCCATATAACCCAACTGGACAACAATGTTACCGGAACTGTGCTGGTGTTCCATATAACCCAACTGGACAACAATGTTACCCCGGAACTGTGCTGGTGTTCCATATAACCCAACTGGACAACAATGTTACCCCGGAACTGTGCTGGTGTTCCATATAACCCAACTGGACAACAATGTTACCCCGGAACTGTGCTGGTGTTCCATATAACCCAACTGGACAACAATGTTACCCTGGAACTGTGCTGGTGTTCCATATAACCCAACTGGACAACAATGTTACCCCGGAACTGTGCTGGTGTTCCATATAACCCAACTGGACAACAATGTTACCCTGGAACTGTGCTGGTGTTCCATATAACCCAACTGGACAACAATGTTACCCTGGAACTGTGCTGGTGTTCCATATAACCCAACTGGACAACAATGTTACCATGGAACTGTGCTGGTGTTCCATATAACCCAACTGGACAACAATGTTACCATGGAACTGTGCTGGTGTTCCATATAACCCAACTGGACAACAATATTACCATGGAACTGTGCTGGTGTTCCATATAGCCCAACTGGACAACAATGTTACCACGGAACTGTGCTGGTGTTCCATATAACCCAACTGGACAACAATGTTACCCCGGAACTGTGCTGATGTTCCATATAACCCAACTGGACAACAATGTTACCCCGGAACTGTGCTGGTGTTCCATATAACCCAACTGGACAACAATGTTACCATGGAACTGTGCTGATGTTCCATATAACCCAACTGGACAACAATGTTACCATGGAACTGTGCTGGTGTTCCATATAACCCAACTGGACAACAATATTACCATGGAACTGTGCTGGTGTTCCATATAGCCCAACTGGACAACAATGTTACCACGGAACTGTGCTGGTGTTCCATATAACCCAACTGGACAACAATGTTACCCCGGAACTGTGCTGATGTTCCATATAACCCAACTGGACAACAATGTTACCCCGGAACTGTGCTGGTGTTCCATATAACCCAACTGGACAACAATGTTACCCCGGAACTGTGCTGGTGTTCCATATAACCCAACTGGACACAATATTACCCTGGAACTGTGCTGGTTCCATATAACCCAACTGGACAACAATGTTACCCTGGAACTGTGCTGGTGTTCCATATAACCCAACTGGACAACAATGTTACCCCGGAACTGTGCTGGTGTTCCATATAACCCAACTGGACAACAATGTTACCCCGGAACTGTGCTGGTGTTCCATATAACCCAACTGGACAACAATGTTACCATGGAACTGTGCTGATGTTCCATATAACCCAACTGGACAACAATGTTACCATGGAACTGTGCTGGTGTTCCATATAACCCAACTGGACAACAATATTACCATGGAACTGTGCTGGTGTTCCATATAGCCCAACTGGACAACAATGTTACCACGGAACTGTGCTGGTGTTCCATATAACCCAACTGGACAACAATGTTACCCCGGAACTGTGCTGATGTTCCATATAACCCAACTGGACAACAATGTTACCCCGGAACTGTGCTGGTGTTCCATATAACCCAACTGGACAACAATGTTACCCCGGAACTGTGCTGGTGTTCCATATAACCCAACTGGACAACAATGTTACCCCGGAACTGTGCTGGTGTTCCATATAGCCCAACTGGACAACAATGTTACCCCGGAACCTGTGCTGGTGTTCCATATAACCCAACTGGACAACAATGTTACCCTAGAACTGTGCTGATGTTCCATATAACCCAACTGGACAACAATGTTACCACGGAACTGTGCTGGTGTTCCATATAACCCAACTGGACAACAATGTTACCATGGAACTGTGCTGATGTTCCATATAACCCAACTGGACAACAATGTTACCACGGAACTGTGCTGGTGTTCCATATAACCCAACTGACAACAATGTTACCACGGAACATAGCATCTGGCATCTCTATCTAAATCTTTCATTCTTCCAGGCAACCAAATCCATACCCATGAAGAGCCCTCGATCTCCTATAGATGCGTCAGACTTCCATTCCAAAGGTATTACAAGTCCGAATCTTGATCCACCTTCAGTGCTGAGTGCCAGAAGACAGGCTGAGAAGAGTAAGAAACACTTCCCACGTAAGTGCTTTACACATTTATCCGT
Organism: Archivesica marissinica; assembly: GCA_014843695.1. NCBI lineage: Eukaryota > Metazoa > Mollusca > Bivalvia > Venerida > Vesicomyidae > Archivesica > Archivesica marissinica. The sequence goes on along the minus strand of CM026397.1, from coordinate 92,063,680 downwards.
TCATAACCACCAATCCGAGTGTGTGCTTTAAACATTTATCCATTCTTAATCACCAATCCGAGTGTGTGCTTTAAACATTTATACATTCATAACCACCAATCCGAGTGTGTGCTTTACACATTTATACATTCTTAACCACCAATCCGAGTGTGCTTTACACATTTATCCATTCTTAACCACCAATCCGAGTGTGTACTTTACACATTTATCCATTCTTAACCACCAATCCGAGTGTGTGCTTTACACATTTATACATTCTTAGCCACCAATCCGAGTGTGTGCTTTACACATTTATTCATTCTTAACCACCAATCCGAGTGTGTGCTTTTCACATTTATCCATTCTTAGCCACCAATCCGAGTGTGCTTTACACATTTATCCATTCTTAACCACCAATCTGAGAGTGTGCTTTACACATTTATCCATTCTTAACCACCAATCTGAGAGTGTGCTTTAAATATTTATCCATTCTTAACCACCAATCCGAGTGTGTGCTTTTCACATTTATCCATTCTTAGCCACCAATCCGAGTGTGCTTTACACATTTATCCATTCTTAACCACCAATCTGAGAGTGTGCTTTACACATTTATCCATTCTTAACCACCAATCTGAGAGTGTGCTTTACACATTTATCCATTCTTAACCACCAATCCGAGTGTGTGCTTTACACATTTATCCATTCTTAACCACCAATCCGAGTGTGTGCTTTACACATTTATCCATTCTTAACCACCAATCCGAGTGTGTGCTTTACACATTTATCCATTCTTAACCACCAATCCGAGTGTGTGCTTTACACATTTATCCATTCTTAACCACCAATCCGAGTGTGTGCTTTACACATTTATCCATTCTTAACCACCAATCCGAGTGTGTGCTTTACACATTTATCCATTCTTAACCACCAATCCGAGTGTGTGCTTTACACATTTATCCATTCTTAACCACCAATCCGAGTGTGTGCTTTACACATTTATCCATTCTTAACCACCAATCCGAGTGTGTGCTTTACACATTTATCCATTCTTAACCACCAATCCGAGTGTGTGCTTTACACATTTATCCATTCTTAACCACCAATCCGAGTGTGTGCTTTACACATTTATCCATTCTTAACCACCAATCCGAGTGTGTGCTTTACACATTTATCCAATCCGTATGAATACATATCATGCTCATTAACATATTATTACACTACATGAAAAATATGCAATGGCGATATTACCTGTCTCCAGTGCAAATTATGTTATAAAAGAAAATATGTGATGGCTGTATTAAACTGTCTACAAGTAAAGTTATGTGATGGCTGTATTAAACTGTCTACAAGTAATGTTATGTGATAAATATGTATATAGTAGAGGCTGCAATGTATAACATGTTTTATATAATTTAGGACTGGGAGATTACCTGCTGCTTGGACCACAGGTTTGTGTAACTCAGCATTTCTACATTAAGGTGGCATGGAGTATGTTTCTTCACATTCACTGTGCTGCATATGTTCTACAGAACCTGTGCCAATAAGTTGAAAGCAATTTCTATAGTTTTATTCCTTCAATAGATTTTGTTCGTATTGCAGTATTTTCTAGCATAGTTAATAGCATGGCCCATATCTTCATATTGTCATAAAGTATGAACAATTTCAATTATTCCTGTTTTGAAAAAACATTCCAAAAATCATAAATTGACCTAACCCCATAATCTATGTAGTTATAATGATGTAACCTCTTAATCTATGTAGTTATATTGATATAACCTTTTAATCTATGTAGTTATATTGATGTAACCTCTTAATCTATGTAGTTATAATGACGTAACCTCTTAATCTATGTAGTTATAATGACGTAACCCCATAATCTATGTAGTTATAATGATGTAACCCCTTAATCTATGTAGTTATAATGACCTAACCCCTTAATCTATGTAGTTATATTGATGTAACCTCTTAATCTATGTAGTTATAATGACCTAACCCCTTAATCTATGTAGTTATAATGACCTAACCCCTTAATCTATGTAGTTATAATGACCTAACCCCTTAATCTATGTAGTTATAATGACCTAACCCCTTAATCTATGTAGTTATAATGACCTAACCCCTTAATCTATGTAGTTATAATGACCTAACCCCTTAATCTATGTAGTTATAATGACCTAACCCCCTTAATCTATGTAGTTATAATGACCTAACCCCTTAATCTATGTAGTTATAATGACCTGACCCCTTAATCTATGTAGTTATAATGACGTAACCTCTTAATCTATGTAGTTATAATGACCTAACCCCTTAATCTATGTAGTTATAATGACCTAACCCCTTAATCTATGTAGTTATAATGACCTAACCACTTAATCTATGTAGTTATAATGACGTAACCTCTTAATCTATGTAGTTATATTGATGTAACCCCTTAATCTATGTAGTTATAATGACCTAACCCCTTAATCTATGTAGTTATAATGACCTAACCACTTAATCTATGTAGTTATAATGACGTAACCTCTTAATCTATGTAGTTATAATGACCTAACCTCTTAATCTATGTAGTTATAATGACCTAATCCCTTAATCTATGTAGTTATAATGACCTAACCCCTTAATCTATGTAGTTATAATGACCTAACCCCCTTAATCTATGTAGTTATAATGACCTAACCACTTAATCTATGTAGTTATAATGACGTAACCTCTTAATCTATGTAGTTATAATGACGTAACCTCTTAATCTATGTAGTTATAATGACCTAACCCCTTAATCTATGTAGTTATAATGACCTAACCCCCTTAATCTATGTAGTTATAATGAATGAACATGATGAAAGATCAAAATATTTAGATTTACTGTTAGGACAAATATTATCCAATCAGCATCAGTGTTGGATTAGAAAAGCTCACATTTATTCATAATATTTTAGTATTTTACAGCAAGACATGTTTTTGAAATATCATTGTACATGCTACACATATATTCCTATTTTCATAAATTATTATTATTAATGAAGGCAAATGCAACAAATACAATTTGTCTAAGATCTTTATTCATTATATTATATATAATTATAGTTCATAATCTATGAAAAATATTACCAGCCTTTGCAAGAAACTCCTTGCATATAATAGTGTAAATTTCTAAATGAGTTCATGCCCTTTTTATGCCCCCGAGGAATTTCTTCTTCTGGGGTATATAATTTTCGCACTGCCCAACTGCCCGTGCGTCCGTCCGAGTCAATATTTCCTGTCCGGGTTGAAACTTCTTCAGTTATGGAATGATTTCAAAACTAATGTGCCTCAAATGTTTGCCATATATTCGTGATGTATCATACACATGACCATAGCTTCAAGGTCAATGTCGTACATGTAGAGGTGATATATCGTACATGTAGAGGTGTAGAGGTGATATATCGTACGTGTAGAGGTGATATATCGTACATGTAGAGGTGATATATCGTACGTGTAGAGGTGATAGATCGTACATGTAGAGGTGATATATCGTACGGTAGAGGTGATATATCGTACATGTAGAGATGATATATCGTACACGTAGAGGTGATATATCGTACACGTAGAGGTGATATATCGTACATGTAGAGGTGGTATATCGTACACGTAGAGGTGATATATCGTACATGTAGAGGTGATATATCGTACATGTAGAGGTGATATATCGTACGTGTAGAGATGATATATCGTACGTGTAGAGGTGATATATCGTACGTGTAGAGGTGATATATCGTACGTGTAGAGGTGATATATCGTACGTGTAGAGGTGATATATCGTACGTGTAGAGATGATATATCATACATGTAGAGGTGTAGAGGTGATATATTGTACGTGTCGAGATAATATATCGTACGTGTAGAGGTGATATATCGTACGTGTAGAGGTGATATATTGTACATGTAGAGGTGATATATCGTACGTGTAGAGATGATATATCGTACATGTAGAGGTGGTATATCGTACATGTAGAGGTGATATATCGTACATGTAGAGGTGATATATCGTACGTGTAGAGGTGGTATATCGTACATGTAGAGGTGATATATCGTACATGTAGAGGTGATATATCGTACATGTAGAGGTGGTATATCGTACATGTAGAGGTGATATATCGTACATGTAGAGGTGATATATCGTACATGTAGAGGTGATATATCGTACGTGTAGAGGTGATATATCGTACGTGTAGAGGTGATATATCGTACATGTAGAGGTGATATATCGTACGTGTAGAGATGATATATCGTACGTGTAGAGGTGATATATCGTACGTGTAGAGATGATATATCGTACGTGTAGAGGTGATATATCGTACATGTAGAGGTGATATATCGTACACGTAGAGGTGATATATCGTACATGTAGAGGTGATATATCGTACATGTAGAGGTGATATATCGTACATGTAGAGGTGATATATCGTACATGTAGAGGTGATATATCGTACATGTAGAGGTGATATATCGTACATGTAGAGGTGATATATCGTACATGTAGAGGTGATATATCGTACATGTAGAGGTGATATATCGTACATGTAGAGGTGATATATCGTACATGTAGAGGTGATATATCGTACATGTAGAGGTGATATATCGTACATGTAGAGGTGATATATCGTACATGTAGAGGTGATATATCGTACATGTAGAGGTGATATATCGTACATGTAGAGGTGATATATCGTACATGTAGAGGTGATATATCGTACATGTAGAGGTGATATATCGTACATGTAGAGGTGATATATCGTACATGTAGAGGTGATATATCGTACATGTAGAGGTGATATATCGTACATGTAGAGGTGATATATCGTACATGTAGAGGTGATATATCGTACATGTAGAGGTGATATATCGTACATGTAGAGGTGATATATCGTACATGTAGAGGTGATATATCGTACATGTAGAGGTGATATATCGTACAGTGTAGAGGTGATATATCGTACAGTGTAGAGGTGATATATCGTACATGTAGAGGTGATATATCGTACATGTAGAGGTGATATATCGTACATGTAGAGGTGATATATCGTACATGTAGAGGTGATATATCGTACATGTAGAGGTGATATATCGTACATGTAGAGGTGATATATCGTACATGTAGAGGTGATATATCGTACATGTAGAGGTGATATATCGTACATGTAGAGGTGATATATCGTACAGTGTAGAGGTGATATATCGTACATGTAGAGGTGATATATCGTACATGTAGAGGTGATATATCGTACATGTAGAGGTGATATATCGTACATGTAGAGGTGATATATCGTACGTGTAGAGATGATATATCGTACACGTAGAGGTGATATATCGTACGTGTAGAGGTGATATATCGTACATGTAGAGGTGATATATCGTACGTGTAGAGGTGATATATTGTACATGTAGAGGTGATATATCGTACGTGTAGAGGTGGTATATCGTACATGTAGAGGTGATATATCGTACACGTAGAGGTGATATATCGTACATGTAGAGGTGATATATTGTACGTGTAGAGGTGATATATCGTACGTGTAGAGGTGATATATCGTACATGTAGAGGTGATATATCGTACGTGTAGAGATGATATATCGTACACGTAGAGGTGATATATTGTACATGTAGAGGTGATATATCGTACGTGTAGAGGTGATATATCGTACATGTAGAGATGTAGAGGTGATATATCGTACACGTAGAGGTGTAGAGGTGATATATCGTACGTGTAGAGATGATATATCGTACACGTAGAGGTGATATATTGTACATGTAGAGGTGATATATCGTACATGTAGAGGTGATATATCGTACATGTAGAGATGTAGAGGTGATATATCGCACACGTACAGGTGTAGAGGTGATATATCGTACGTGTAGAGATGATATATCGTACACGTAGAGGTGATATATCGTACATGTAGAGGTGATATATCGTACATGTAGAGGTGATATATCGTACATGTAGAGGTGATATATCGTACGTGTATAGGTGATATATCGTACGTGTAGAGGTGATATATCGTACATGTAGAGGTGTAGAGGTGATATATCGTACATGTAGAGGTGATATATCGTACATGTAGAGGTGATATATCGTACATGTTGAGGTGATATATCGTACATGTAGAGGTGATATATCGTACAGTGTAGAGGTGATATATCGTACATGTAGAGGTGATATATCGTACATGTAGAGGTGATATATCGTACATGTAGAGGTGATATATCGTACATGTAGAGGTGATATATCGTACATGTAGAGGTGATATATCGTACATGTAGAGGTGATATATCGTACATGTAGAGGTGATATATCGTACATGTAGAGGTGATATATCGTACATGTAGAGGTGATATATCGTACATGTAGAGGTGATATATCGTACATGTAGAGGTGATATATCGTACATGTAGAGGTGATATATCGTACGTGTAGAGGTGATATATCGTACTGTAGAGGTGATATATCGTACGTGTAGAGGTGATATATCGTACGTGTAGAGGTGATATATCGTACATGTAGAGGTGATATATCGTACATGTAGAGGTGATATATCGTACATGTAGAGGTGATATATCGTACGTGTAGAGGTGATATATCGTACATGTAGAGGTGATATATCGTACGTGTAGAGGTGATATGTACATGTAGAGGTGATATATCGTACGTAGAGTGATATATCGTACATGTAGAGGTGATATATCGTACATGTAGAGGTGATATATCGTACATGTAGAGGTGATATATCGTACATGTAGAGGTGATATATCGTACATGTAGAGGTGATATATCGTACATGTAGAGATGTAGAGGTGATATATCGTACAGTGTAGAGGTGATATATCGTACGTGTAGAGATGATATATCGTACATGTAGAGGTGATATATCGTACATGTAGAGGTGATATATCGTACAGTGTAGAGGTGATATATCGTACATGTAGAGGTGATATATCGTACACGTAGAGGTGATATATCGTACATGTAGAGGTGATATATCGTACATGTAGAGGTGATATATCGTACGTGTAGAGGTGATATATCTTACGTGTAGAGGTGATATATCGTACGTGTAGAGGTGATATATCGTACGTGTAGAGGTGATATATCGTACGTGTAGAGGTGATATATTGTACGTGTAGAGGTGATATATCGTACGTGTAGAGATGATATATCGTACATGTAGAGGTGTAGAGGTGATATATCGTACGTGTAGAGATGATATATCATACGTGTAGAGGTGATATATCGTACGTGTAGAGGTGATATATCGTACATGTAGAGGTGATATATCGTACGTGTAGAGATGATATATCGTACATGTAGAGGTGATATATCGTACGTGTAGAGGTGATATATCGTACATGTAGAGGTGATATATCGTACATGTAGAGGTGATATATTGTACATGTGGAGGTGATATATCGTACGTGTAGAGGTGAAATATCGTACGTGTAGAGGTGATATATCATACTGTAGAGGTGTAGAGGTGATATATCGAACGTGTAGAGGTGTAGAGGTGATATATCGACGTGTAGAGGTGTAGAGGTGATATATCGTACATGTAGAGGTGATATATCGTACATGTAGAGGTGATATATCGTACATGTAGAGGTGATATATCGTACATGTAGAGGTGATATATCGTACATGTAGAGGTGATATATCGTACATGTAGAGGTGATATATCGTACATGTAGAGGTGATATATCGTACATGTAGAGGTGATATATCGTACATGTAGAGGTGATATATCGTACATGTAGAGGTGATATATCGTACATGTAGAGGTGATATATCGTACATGTAGAGGTGATATATCGTACATGTAGAGGTGATATATCGTACATGTAGAGGTGATATATCGTACATGTAGAGGTGATATATCGTACATGTAGAGGTGATATATCGTACATGTAGAGGTGATATATCGTACGTGTAGAGGTGATATATCGTACATGTAGAGGTGATATATCGTACATGTAGAGGTGATATATCGTACATGTAGAGGTGATATATCGTACATGTAGAGGTGATATATCGTACGTGTAGAGGTGATATATCGTACGTGTAGAGGTGATATATCGTACATGTAGAGGTGATATATCGTACATGTAGAGGTGATATATCGTACATGTAGAGGTGATATATCGTACGTGTAGAGGTGATATATCGTACATGTAGAGGTGATATATCGTACATGTAGAGGTGATATATCGTACTGTAGAGGTGATATATCGTACTGTAGAGGTGATATATCGTACGTGTAGAGGTGATATATCGTACGTGTAGAGATGATATATCATACATGTAGAGTGTAGAGGTGATATATGTACGTGTGAGATATATATCGTACGTGTAGAGGTGATATATCGTACGTGTAGAGGTGATATATCGTACATGTAGAGGTGATATATCGTACGTGTAGAGGTGATATATCGTACATGTAGAGGTGATATATCGTACGTGTAGAGGTGATATATCGTACGTGTAGAGGTGATATATCGTACGTGTAGAGGTGATATATCGTACGTGTAGAGGTGATATATCGTACATGTAGAGGTGATATATCGTACATGTAGAGGTGATATATCGTACATGTAGAGGTGATATATCGTACGTGTAGAGGTGATATATCGTACATGTAGAGGTGATATATCGTACATGTAGAGGTGATATATCGTACATGTAGAGGTGATATATCGTACATGTAGAGGTGATATATCGTACATAGTGTAGAGGTGATATATCGTACGTGTAGAGGTGATATATCGTACATGTAGAGGTGATATATCGTACATGTAGAGGTGATATATCGTACATGTAGAGGTGATATATCGTACATGTAGAGGTGATATATCGTACATGTAGAGGTGATATATCGTACAAGTGTAGAGGTGATATATCGTACGTGTAGAGGTGATATATCGTACATGTAGAGGTGATATATCGTACATGTAGAGGTGATATATCGTACGTGTAGAGGTGATATATCGTACATGTAGAGGTGATATATCGTACATGTAGAGGTGATATATCGTACATGTAGAGGTGATATATCGTACATGTAGAGGTGATATATCGTACATGTAGAGGTGATATATCGTACATGTAGAGGTGATATATCGTACATGTAGAGGTGATATATCGTACATGTAGAGGTGATATATCGTACATGTAGAGGTGATATATCGTACATGTAGAGGTGATATATCGTACATGTAGAGGTGATATATCGTACATGTAGAGGTGATATATCGTACATGTAGAGGTGATATATCGTACATGTAGAGGTGATATATCGTACATGTAGAGGTGATATATCGTACATGTAGAGGTGATATATCGTACATGTAGAGGTGATATATCGTACATGTAGAGGTGATATATCGTACATGTAGAGGTGATATATCGTACATGTAGAGGTGATATATCGTACGTGTAGAGGTGTAGAGGTGATATATCGTACGTGTAGAGGTGATATATCGTACATGTAGAGGTGATATATCGTACATGTAGAGGTGATATATCGTACATGTAGAGGTGATATATCGTACGTGTAGAGGTGTAGAGGTGATATATCGTACGTGTAGAGGTGATATATCGTACGTGTAGAGGTGTAGAGGTGATATATCGTATGTAGAGGTGTAGAGGTGATATATCGTACATGTAGAGGTGATATATCGTACATGTAGAGGTGATATATCGTACATGTAGAGGTGATATATCGTACATGTAGAGGTGATATATCGTACATGTAGAGGTGATATATCGTACATGTAGAGGTGATATATCGTACATGTAGAGGTGATATATCGTACATGTAGAGGTGATATATCGTACATGTAGAGGTGATATATCGTACATGTAGAGGTGATATATCGTACATGTAGAGGTGATATATCGTACATGTAGAGGTGATATATCGTACATGTAGAGGTGATATATCGTACATGTAGAGGTGATATATCGTACATGTAGAGGATATATCGTACATGTAGAGGTGATATATCGTACATGTAGAGGTGATATATCGTACATGTAGAGGTGATATATCGTACATGTAGAGGTGATATATCGTACGTGTAGAGGTGATATATCGTACATGTAGAGGTGATATATCGTACATGTAGAGGTGATATATCGTACATGTAGAGGTGATATATCGTACATGTAGAGGTGATATATCGTACGTGTAGAGGTGATATATCGTACGTGTAGAGGTGATATATCGTACATGTAGAGGTGATATATCGTACATGTAGAGGTGATATATCGTACATGTAGAGGTGATATATCGTACGTGTAGAGGTGATATATCGTACATGTAGAGGTGATATATCGTACGTGTAGAGGTGATATATCGTACGTGTAGAGGTGATATATCGTACGTGTAGAGGTGATATATCGTACGTGTAGAGGTGATATATCGTACGTGTAGAGGTGATATATCGTACGTGTAGAGATGATATATCATACATGTAGAGGTGTAGAGGTGATATATCGTACGTGTAGAGATGATATATCGTACGTGTAGAGGTGATATATCGTACGTGTAGAGGTGATATATCGTACATGTAGAGGTGATATATCGTACATGTAGAGGTGATATATCGTACATGTAGAGGTGATATATCGTACTGTAGAGGTGATATATCGTACGTGTAGAGGTGATATATCGTACATGTAGAGGTGATATATCGTACATGTAGAGGTGATATATCGTACATGTAGAGGTGATATATCGTACATGTAGAGGTGATATATCGTACATGTAGAGGTGATATATCGTACATGTAGAGGTGATATATCGTACTGTAGAGGTGATATATCGTACATGTAGAGGTGATATATCGTACATGTAGAGGTGATATATCGTACATGTAGAGGTGATATATCGTACATTAGTGTAGAGGTGATATATCGTACATGTAGAGGTGATATATCGTACATGTAGAGGTGATATATCGTACATGTAGAGGTGATATATCGTACATGTAGAGGTGATATATCGTACATGTAGAGGTGATATATCGTACATGTAGAGGTGATATATCGTACACGTAGAGGTGATATATCGTACATGTAGAGGTGATATATCGTACATGTAGAGGTGATATATCGTACATGTAGAGGTGATATATCGTACGTGTAGAGGTGTAGAGGTGATATATCGTACGTGTAGAGGTGATATATCGTACATGTAGAGGTGATATTTCGTACATGTAGAGGTGATATATCGTACATGTAGAGGTGATATATCGTACGTGTAGAGGTGTAGAGGTGAAATATCGTACGTGTAGAGGTGATATATCGTACGTGTAGAGGTGTAGAGGTGATATATCGTATGTGTAGAGGTGTAGAGGTGATATATCGTACATGTAGAGGTGATATATCGTAC
>CM026397.1:92039841-92051280 GCA_014843695.1 Archivesica marissinica | reverse complement strand
CCAGAGGCCCCACAACATACCTGATTGGAATGAGTGTTTCCCACATCCCAGAGGCCCCACCACATACCTGATTGCAATAGTGTTCCCACATCCCAGAGGCCCCACAACATACCTGATTGGAATGAGTGTTCCCCACATCCCAGAGGCCCCACCACATACCTGATTGCAATAGTGTTCCCACATCCCAGAGGCCCCACAACATACCTGATTGCAATGAGTGTATCCTCACATCCCAGAGGCCCCACCACATACCAGATTGGAATGAGTGTTTCCCACATCCCAGAGGCCCCACCACATACCTGATTGCAATAGTGTTCCCACATCTCAGAGGCCCCACAACATACCTGATTGCAATGAGTGTTCCCACATCCCAGAGGCCCCACAACATGCCTGATTGGAATGAGTGGTCCCCACATCCCAGAGGCCCCACCACATACCTGATTGGAATGAGTGTTCCCCACATCCCAGAGGCCCCACAACATACCGGATTGCAATAGTGTTCCCCACATCCCAGAGGCCCCACCATATACCTGATTGGAATGAGTGGTTCCCACATCCCAGAGGCCCCACAACATACCTGATTGGAATGAGTGGTCCCCACATCCCTGAGGCCCCACCACATACCTGATTGGAATGAGTGGTCCCCACATCCCAGAGGCCCCACCACATACCTGATTGGAATGAGTGGTCCCCACATCCCAGAGGCCCCACAACATACCTGATGTGTTCTCCACATCCTAGAGGCCCCACCACATACCTGATTGGAATGAGTGTTCCCCACATCCCAGAGGCCCCACCACATACCTGATGTGTTCTCCACATCCTAGAGGCCCCACCACATACCTGATTGGAATGAGTGTATCCCCACATCCCAGAGGCCCCACAACATACCTGATTGGAATGAGTGTATCCCCACATCCCAGAGGCCCCACAACATACCTGATTGGAATGAGTGTTCCCCACATCCCAGAGGCCCCACCACATACCTAATTGGAATGAGTGTATCCCCACATCCCAGAGGCCCCACCACATACCTGATTGGAATGAGTGTTCCCCACATCCCAGAGGCCCCACCACATACCTGATTGCAATAGTGTTCCCACGTCCCAGAGGCCCCACAACATACCTGATTGGAATGAGTGTTTCCCACATCCCAGAGGCCCCACCACATACCTAATTGCAATAGTGTTCCCACATCCCAGAGGCCCCACAACATACCTGATTGGAATGAGTGTTCCCCACATCCCAGAGGCCCCACCACATACCTGATTGCAATAGTGTTCCCACATCCCAGAGGCCCCACCACATACCTGATTGCAATAGTGTTCCCACATCCCAGAGGCCCCACAACATACCTGATTGCAATGAGTGTATCCCCACATCCCAGAGGCCCCACCACATACCCGATTGGAATGAGTGTTTCCCACATCCCAGAGGCCCCACCACATACCTGATTGCAATAGTGTTCCCACATCCCAGAGGCCCCACAACATACCTGATTGCAATGAGTGTATCCCCACATCCCAGAGGCCCCACACAGAGGCCCCACCACATACCTGATTGGAATGAGTGTTCCCCACATCCCAGAGGCCCCACCACATACCTAATTGGAATGAGTGTATCCCCACATCCCAGAGGCCCCACCACATACCTGATTGCAATAGTGTTCCCACATCCCAGAGGCCCCACAACATACCTGATTGGAATGAGTGTTCCCCACATCCCAGAGGCCCCACCACATACCTGATTGCAATAGTGTTCCCACATCCCAGAGGCCCCACAACATACCTGATTGCAATGAGTGTATCCTCACATCCCAGAGGCCCCACCACATACCAGATTGGAATGAGTGTTTCCCACATCCCAGAGGCCCCACCACATACCTGATTGCAATAGTGTTCCCACATCTCAGAGGCCCCACAACATACCTGATTGCAATGAGTGTTCCCACATCCCAGAGGCCCCACAACATGCCTGATTGGAATGAGTGGTCCCCACATCCCAGAGGCCCCACCACATACCTGATTGGAATGAGTGTTCCCCACATCCCAGAGGCCCCACAACATACCGGATTGCAATAGTGTTCCCCACATCCCAGAGGCCCCACCATATACCTGATTGGAATGAGTGGTTCCCACATCCCAGAGGTCCCACAACATACCTGATTGGAATGAGTGGTCCCCACATCCCTGAGGCCCCACCACATACCTGATTGGAATGAGTGGTCCCCACATCCCAGAGGCCCCACCACATACCTGATTGGAATGAGTGGTCCCCACATCCCAGAGGCCCCACAACATACCTGATGTGTTCTCCACATCCTAGAGGCCCCACCACATACCTGATTGGAATGAGTGTTCCCCACATCCCAGAGGCCCCACCACATACCTGATGTGTTCTCCACATCCTAGAGGCCCCACCACATACCTGATTGGAATGAGTGTATCCCCACATCCCAGAGGCCCCACAACATACCTGATTGGAATGAGTGTATCCCCACATCCCAGAGGCCCCACAACATACCTGATTGGAATGAGTGTTCCCCACATCCCAGAGGCCCCACCACATACCTAATTGGAATGAGTGTATCCCCACATCCCAGAGGCCCCACCACATACCTGATTGGAATGAGTGTTCCCCACATCCCAGAGGCCCCACCACATACCTGATTGCAATAGTGTTCCCACGTCCCAGAGGCCCCACAACATACCTGATTGGAATGAGTGTTTCCCACATCCCAGAGGCCCCACCACATACCTAATTGCAATAGTGTTCCCACATCCCAGAGGCCCCACAACATACCTGATTGGAATGAGTGTTCCCCACATCCCAGAGGCCCCACCACATACCTGATTGCAATAGTGTTCCCACATCCCAGAGGCCCCACCACATACCTGATTGCAATAGTGTTCCCACATCCCAGAGGCCCCACAACATACCTGATTGCAATGAGTGTATCCCCACATCCCAGAGGCCCCACCACATACCCGATTGGAATGAGTGTTTCCCACATCCCAGAGGCCCCACCACATACCTGATTGCAATAGTGTTCCCACATCCCAGAGGCCCCACAACATACCTGATTGCAATGAGTGTATCCCCATATCCCAGAGGCCCCACCACATACCTGATGTGTTCTCCACATCCTAGAGGCCCCACCACATACCTGATTGGAATGAGTGTATCCCCACATCCCAGAGGCCCCACAACATACCTGATTGGAATGAGTGTATCCCCACATCCCAGAGGCCCCACAACATACCTGATTGGAATGAGTGTTCCCCACATCCTAGAGGCCCCACAACATACCTGATTGGAATGAGTGTTCTCCACATCCTAGAGGCCCCACAACATACCTGATTGGAATGAGTGTTCCCCACATCCCAGAGGCCCCACCACATACCTAATTGGAATGAGTGTATCCCCACATCCCAGAGGCCCCACCACATACCTGATTGGAATGAGTGTTCCCCACATCCCAGAGGCCCCACCACATACCTAATTGGAATGAGTGTATCCCCACATCCCAGAGGCCCCACCACATACCTGATTGCAATAGTGTTCCCACATCCCAGAGGCCCCACAACATACCTGATTGGAATGAGTGTTCCCCACATCCCAGAGGCCCCACCACATACCTGATTGCAATAGTGTTCCCACATCTCAGAGGCCCCACAACATACCTGATTGCAATGAGTGTTCCCACATCCCAGAGGCCCCACAACATGCCTGATTGGAATGAGTGGTCCCCACATCCCAGAGGCCCCACCACATACCTGATTGGAATGAGTGTTCCCCACATCCCAGAGGCCCCACAACATACCGGATGTGTTCCCCACATCCCAGAGGCCCCACCACATACCTGATTGGAATGAGTGGTCCCCACATCCCAGAGGCCCCACAACATACCTGATGTGTTCCCCACATCCCAGAGGCCCCACCACATACCTGATTGGAATGAGTGGTCCCCACATCCCAGAGGCCCCACCACATACCTGATTGGAATGAGTGGTCCCCACATCCCAGAGGCCCCACAACATACCTGATGTGTTCTCCACATCCTAGAGGCCCCACCACATACCTGATTGGAATGAGTGTTCCCCACATCCCAGAGGCCCCACCACATACCTGATGTGTTCTCCACATCCTAGAGGCCCCACCACATACCTGATTGGAATGAGTGTATCCCCACATCCCAGAGGCCCCACAACATACCTGATTGGAATGAGTGTATCCCCACATCCCAGAGGCCCCACAACATACCTGATTGGAATGAGTGTTCCCCACATCCCAGAGGCCCCACCACATACCTAATTGGAATGAGTGTATCCCCACATCCCAGAGGCCCCACCACATACCTGATTGGAATGAGTGTTCCCCACATCCCAGAGGCCCCACCACATACCTGATTGCAATAGTGTTCCCACGTCCCAGAGGCCCCACAACATACCTGATTGGAATGAGTGTTTCCCACATCCCAGAGGCCCCACCACATACCTAATTGCAATAGTGTTCCCACATCCCAGAGGCCCCACAACATACCTGATTGGAATGAGTGTTCCCCACATCCCAGAGGCCCCACCACATACCTGATTGCAATAGTGTTCCCACATCCCAGAGGCCCCACCACATACCTGATTGCAATAGTGTTCCCACATCCCAGAGGCCCCACAACATACCTGATTGCAATGAGTGTATCCCCACATCCCAGAGGCCCCACCACATACCCGATTGGAATGAGTGTTTCCCACATCCCAGAGGCCCCACCACATACCTGATTGCAATAGTGTTCCCACATCCCAGAGGCCCCACAACATACCTGATTGCAATGAGTGTATCCCCATATCCCAGAGGCCCCACCACATACCTGATGTGTTCTCCACATCCTAGAGGCCCCACCACATACCTGATTGGAATGAGTGTATCCCCACATCCCAGAGGCCCCACAACATACCTGATTGGAATGAGTGTATCCCCACATCCCAGAGGCCCCACAACATACCTGATTGGAATGAGTGTTCCCCACATCCTAGAGGCCCCACAACATACCTGATTGGAATGAGTGTTCTCCACATCCTAGAGGCCCCACAACATACCTGATTGGAATGAGTGTTCCCCACATCCCAGAGGCCCCACCACATACCTAATTGGAATGAGTGTATCCCCACATCCCAGAGGCCCCACCACATACCTGATTGGAATGAGTGTTCCCCACATCCCAGAGGCCCCACCACATACCTAATTGGAATGAGTGTATCCCCACATCCCAGAGGCCCCACCACATACCTGATTGCAATAGTGTTCCCACATCCCAGAGGCCCCACAACATACCTGATTGGAATGAGTGTTCCCCACATCCCAGAGGCCCCACCACATACCTGATTGCAATAGTGTTCCCACATCCCAGAGGCCCCACAACATACCTGATTGCAATGAGTGTATCCTCACATCCCAGAGGCCCCACCACATACCAGATTGGAATGAGTGTTTCCCACATCCCAGAGGCCCCACCACATACCTGATTGCAATAGTGTTCCCACATCCCAGAGGCCCCACAACATACCTGATTGCAATGAGTGTATCCCCACATCCCAGAGGCCCCACAACATACCTGACTGGAATGAGTGTTCCCCACATCCCAGAGGCCCCACCACATACCTGAATGGAATGAGTGTATCCCCACATCCCAGAGGCCCCACAACATACCTGATTGGAATGAGTGTTCCCCACATCCCAGAGGCCCCACCACATACCTGATTGGAATGAGTGACAATCAATGTTCTCTGGTCTGGAAAATTGTGGTAAATGTTTGATATTATCTGTACGGCGACATCTGTTTTCCCAGTTCCGGGAGGCCCCACAACCATGGTAAGTCCAGGCTGCATGCCGGACATGACAGCTTCTATCTGGGTGGGTGTGAATCTAATACTATTCCTGTAAGGACAAAATATGCAGTGATTCCACTTGTAAGATGTTAACATTTATTGCAATAAATGTTAACAAGAGGGCCATGATGGCTGTATAATCGCTCACCTAACTCCAATTGAAATAAATCTGAAAATATTGTAAATGATATTGTTTACTTGGTTACAAAGTAACCATCACTGGCGTAAGATGATTTGCATCAGCATATTCAAAACAAAATGTGGGTAACTTATAGTTTGTTCCAAAAACATTAAAATAACAGCTTGAACTTTTAATAAATACAGTCAAACCTGTCTTAAGCAGCCAGCCAAGGGAGTCAGAGAAAGTGGCTGCTTAGCACAGGTGGCTGCTTAATAGAGGTCAAATATATAATAAAACAACCGTATGGGAATCTGGAAACTGGCTGCTTAATACAAGTTGGCCACTAAATGGAGGTGACCACTAAAACAGGTTTGACTGTATTCGTTAAATCGGCAAAAAAGTAATATTTTCAAGTAAATTTGACTCCAACTTTACGGGATTATATCTAGGCTCATGTTTTTCATATGCAAATTTCACAGACATCTTCGTTCATTGGTCGAAGCCAGTGCTACGGTGTATAATTTTTAACGGACAGTGCGTCCTCCGATCGTATTTGACACGCAGATTATGATAATTACCCTGTAGAGAAAATGTTTGACGACACTTGACCGGTCATCTTCCCGGGTCAAAGTTGACTATCTAGGCATTTTCACCAAGAGTCAAACAAGTGTCTTTAGTGATTTGCATGCGTCAAAATCTGGGCGCTCAGTTCAAATTAACACCCTGATTTGTCGTTGCCCCTGATGCATAGGAATATTTCTATATATTTTTATATATCCAATACAATGCTATATGTGTGTGTGTTGTGTTGTATTGTGGTGGGGGTGTGTGTGTGTTACTTTGTCTCCTTGTCTGTTATTTGGCTGATGGCTTTACAAAATAACACCCAGTAAGATGCCTTCTGTTTTCCAGTGGCACTGAAAATAATCCTCCAACTATCACTATATTTCCTGTATTTCTGGTTATTAACAAATCCTGCCCAATCGCTGTATTCAATTCCCAGTATTTTGCCCAGTATAAAATAAATAGACCTTCTGTAGCCGTGGTTACAGATTTAACAACAGTAGATTTGTTCTTCATGACATGGAACAAAATATCATGTTAGTTTAAACTTTATTTACTGTTCTTCTTTTGTACAAAGAGCATAATTATATGCATCGAAATTATATAAACACACAGGTTGCAGGAAGATAACAAAGGATTGGAAAACAAGATAAATACAATCTTATATAAATTCCTCTCCTAATATCATGTTAGAATGTTGACTTAAACGAGCTAGATGAGCGCCCGAGCTAGATGTGCGCCCGTGATTCCCTTTGTAAGCCATTATTTGAACAACTTTGAACATAAATCATTCCTATCAAGTTTCGTCAAATCCGGCTGGCGGTTCGTGAGAAGATTTGTTAAAAATTTTAGCTATTTTTTTAGACGGCGGCCATCTTGGATTTCAGGGGAACTTTATTTTAACAACATAAAGCTTCATAAAAGAAGAGTTTCATGAACATTTGCTGTGGTCAGTTTGTGAGAAGATGTTAGAAATCTCTCATAAAAGATTAACCTTTTAACCTTTTGACAGCCATCTTGATAAAGTAATCATCTGATTTTGATGACAATTGCACTAGAGTGATCGCCTCGTTGAAACATTCGATTTGATATATGTCATCACCATATTCGCTCAAAAATCAAATGTTATCCCTACGCCCATGTCACCATTTGAACAACTTTGAACATCACTACTACAAAGATTCGTCAACATTCGGCAGGTGCTTCTTGAGGATGATTTTTTTAAGAACTTGTGCTATTTTTAGACAGTGGCCATCTTGGATTACGTAAACATGTGATTTTAACAATTTCGTAATCCCCTAAACGACCCAAGTATCAATACCATAAATAGACCAAATTGTTACTGAGGAGAAGACGCTTGAAAAAATGTTCACGGACGACGAAGAGACACATTGCGGTAACAATATCTAACATGAGCTTTGCTCAGGTGAGCTAAAAATGGTTGCACATGAATAAGTTGTAATAATGTTAATACGTTTTAGGCCGATTGTATGAGTACGGTCCTCTACTGGGGACAGTGTGGGGTTGCACAAGAATTCTCTGTACCGCAGTCGGGCAATCTTCTCCATCCTTCCGTTTTTTGTTCTCCGCCTCTTCATCAATAAAGGTTAACCTGCAAATATTGAATGTATATGGTGTTAATGTATTAACCAATCAGCAGACTTGTTATTAATTCTTTCATGCAATCTCTCATACTATAGGTGGTTGAAAATACAAATTGTGTTCATAATATTCTCGCATTGAATTATTGACAATAGGTTGCACACAACTAACTTAAAGATTTAGACAGGTAGAACATGACTAATTTATCAATTGTGACACACATTCACTTTATGGGCTTGGTAACTGGAAACCCGGAAGTAATGGGAGCTACCACGCAACCAGAAAACGACAAAACCGGCACAACACATCAACACAGAAGTCATAAACATTACGACTAAATAAATATAGCATAGTTCATACAATATCCATAGTGAAATATAGCGTAGTTCATACAATATCCATAGTGAAATATAGCGTAGTTCATACAATATCCATAGTGAAATATAGCGTAGTTCATACAATATCCATAGTGAAATATAGCGTATTTCATACAATATCCATAGTGAAATATAGCGTAGTTCATACAATATCCATAGTGAAATATAGCGTAGTTCATACAATATCCATAGTGAAATATAGCGTAGTTCATACAATATCCATAGTGAAATATAGCGTAGTTCATACAATATCCATAGTGAAATATAGCGTAGTTCATACAATATCCATAGTGAAATATAGCGTAGTTCATACAATATCCATAGTGAAATATAGCGTAGTTCATACAATATCCATAGTGAAATATAGCGTAGTTCATACAATATCCATAGTGAAATATAGCGTAGTTCATACAATATCCATAGTGAAATATAGCGTAGTTCATACAATATCCATAGTGAAATATAGCGTAGTTCATACAATATCCATAGTGAAATATAGCGTAGTTCATACAATATCCATAGTGAAATATAGCATAGTTCATACAATATCCATAGTGAAATATAGCGTAGTTCATACAATATCCATAGTGAAATATAGCGTAGTTCATACAATATCCATAGTGAAATATAGCGTAGTTCATACAATATCCATAGTGAAATATAGTGTAGTTCATACAATATCCATAGTGAAATATAGCGTAGTTCATACAATATCCAGGGTTAGGTCAGAATTTTGGGAGAAGTGAGAAAGCGCGTGATCGCTTCCTTAAATGGTGTTCTTTAATATACTTCACAACCATTAAATACAACATTTGAATAGAAGGAGTGCTTTATAATGGGCCAGTGTATCTTACTAGACAAAATTTTGTTTGAAAATTGTAAAAACCAAAACATATTTTATAATTTTTAATTTTTTTTTTTTTTTTTTTTTTTAGGGAGAAGTGGGGCCCCCAGAGGGCCCACATCGCCCTCTAAACTGATCCGTGAATATCCATAGTGAAATATAGCGTAGTTCATACAATATCCATAGTGAAATATAGACGTTATCACCAGAGTGATGCATCAGAAAATAACTTTCAATAATGAATTACATTAGCAACAGTCTTGAGTAACACTGTGTACATACTAAATTAATTTGTATTTTCATTCCCTCATCTATATAATTATATATTATCTATTTGATGCATAATTAAATTGTTGTAAATATTGTACACTGTGTTGGGGTATTCTGTGACAGTGAGTGAATGCCACTAGGATCATCTTGTGTAATGGTGTCAGTGGATTACGATCTACGATAGAATACAATATTTATGCAAAGGCTCCTCTATTTTATTTTTGCAGAGATACAGTAGACATTTTAATACTGTTATCTTCACTGCTTGCACTTTGCTATTGTGGACGTGTGGTCCTGTTGCAGACCTAACAAGAACAGAAGAGACAAGTAGACTTAACTGACAGTGTCCTGGGGTCAATATATTACACTTATTGAGGTATAAAAAATAAGTGTTTATTTATTATAGTGTCACCCCTATTTAAAGGGCCAGCCATTTCTGACTTATGAGACACCTCTTTTTATGAACATCAGTACTTCCCGAATTCTATGCTTGTATGCCAGGCGCCAGGCTGGTAGGCAATCGGTAACAATTATTTAACTAGATGGCGGCTCACCAACCGGCCATATCAGAACGAACCCCTGACACGGTTCGAACCTTCGACCTCCCACTCCGTAGGCGGACGCCTTAACAACTAGGCCACAGTAACTAAAACACATCAATGATTCATGATTCCATACATGGCAACAGTCTGACAGCGTTGGCAGAATTGCACATGTTAAATTGTATTCAGACGGCCAATAAACGTTCGTTATTACACAAGTCATATGCAACCCAGGTCACCCCAGGCCAATAAACGTTCGTTATTACACAAGTCATATGCAACCCAGGTCACCCCGGGCCAGTAAACGTTCATTATTACACAAGTCATATTCAACGCAGGTCACACCGGGCCAGGAAACCTTCGTTATTACACCAAGTCATATTCAACGCAGGTCACACAGGGCCAGGAAACCTTCGTTATTACACAAGTCATATTCAACCCAGGTCACACCGGGCCAGGAAACCTTCGTTATTACACAAGTCATATTCAACCCAGGTCACCCCGGGCCAGTAAACGTTCATTATTACACAAGTCATATTCAACCCAGGTCACACCGGGCCAGCACAAGTCATATTCAACCCAGGTCACACCGGGCCAGTAAACTTTCGTTATTACACAAGTCATATTCAACCCAGGTCACACCGGGCCAGGAAACTTTTGTTATTACACAAGTCATATTCAACCCAGGTCACCGCGGGCCAGTAAACGTTCGTTATTACACAAGTCATATGCAATCCAGGTCACCGCGGGCCAGTAAACGTTCGTTATTACACAAGTCATATGCAACCCAGGTCACCCCGGGCCAGGAAACTTTCGTTATTACACAAGTCATATTCAACCCAGGTCACCCCGGGCCAGGAAACTTTCGTTATTACACAAGTCATATGCAACCCAGGTCACACCGGGCCAGCACAAGTCATATTCAACCCAGGTCACACCGGGCCAGTAAACCTTCGTTATTACACCAAGTCATATTCAACGCAGGTCACACAGGGCCAGGAAACCTTCGTCATTACACAAGTCATATTCAACCCAGGTCACCCCGGGCCAATAAACGTTCGTTATTACACAAGTCATATTCAACCCAGGTCACCCCGGGCCAATAAACGTTCGTTATTACACAAGTCATATTCAACCCAGGTCACCACGGGCCAGAAAACGTTCGTTATTACACAAGTCATATTCAACCCAGGTCACCCCGGGCCAGGAAACGTTCGTTATTACACAAGTCATA
>CM026397.1:91997889-92038841 GCA_014843695.1 Archivesica marissinica | reverse complement strand
CATACAATATCCATAGTGAAATATAGCGTAGTTCATACAATATCCATAGTGAAATATAGCGTAGTTCATACAATATCCATAGTGAAATATAGCGTAGTTCATACAATATCCATAGTGAAATATAGCGTAGTTCATACAATATCCATAGTGAAATATAGCGTAGTTCATACAATATCCATAGTGAAATATAGCATAGTTCATACAATATCCATAGTGAAATATAGCGTAGTTCATACAATATCCATAGTGAAATATAGCGTAGTTCATACAATATCCATAGTGAAATATAGCGTAGTTCATACAATATCCATAGTGAAATATAGTGTAGTTCATACAATATCCATAGTGAAATATAGCGTAGTTCATACAATATCCAGGGTTAGGTCAGAATTTTGGGAGAAGTGAGAAAGCGCGTGATCGCTTCCTTAAATGGTGTTCTTTAATATACTTCACAACCATTAAATACAACATTTGAATAGAAGGAGTGCTTTATAATGGGCCAGTGTATCTTACTAGACAAAATTTTGTTTGAAAATTGTAAAAACCAAAACATATTTTATAATTTTTAATTTTTTTTTTTTTTTTTTTTTTTAGGGAGAAGTGGGGCCCCCAGAGGGCCCACATCGCCCTCTAAACTGATCCGTGAATATCCATAGTGAAATATAGCGTAGTTCATACAATATCCATAGTGAAATATAGACGTTATCACCAGAGTGATGCATCAGAAAATAACTTTCAATAATGAATTACATTAGCAACAGTCTTGAGTAACACTGTGTACATACTAAATTAATTTGTATTTTCATTCCCTCATCTATATAATTATATATTATCTATTTGATGCATAATTAAATTGTTGTAAATATTGTACACTGTGTTGGGGTATTCTGTGACAGTGAGTGAATGCCACTAGGATCATCTTGTGTAATGGTGTCAGTGGATTACGATCTACGATAGAATACAATATTTATGCAAAGGCTCCTCTATTTTATTTTTGCAGAGATACAGTAGACATTTTAATACTGTTATCTTCACTGCTTGCACTTTGCTATTGTGGACGTGTGGTCCTGTTGCAGACCTAACAAGAACAGAAGAGACAAGTAGACTTAACTGACAGTGTCCTGGGGTCAATATATTACACTTATTGAGGTATAAAAAATAAGTGTTTATTTATTATAGTGTCACCCCTATTTAAAGGGCCAGCCATTTCTGACTTATGAGACACCTCTTTTTATGAACATCAGTACTTCCCGAATTCTATGCTTGTATGCCAGGCGCCAGGCTGGTAGGCAATCGGTAACAATTATTTAACTAGATGGCGGCTCACCAACCGGCCATATCAGAACGAACCCCTGACACGGTTCGAACCTTCGACCTCCCACTCCGTAGGCGGACGCCTTAACAACTAGGCCACAGTAACTAAAACACATCAATGATTCATGATTCCATACATGGCAACAGTCTGACAGCGTTGGCAGAATTGCACATGTTAAATTGTATTCAGACGGCCAATAAACGTTCGTTATTACACAAGTCATATGCAACCCAGGTCACCCCAGGCCAATAAACGTTCGTTATTACACAAGTCATATGCAACCCAGGTCACCCCGGGCCAGTAAACGTTCATTATTACACAAGTCATATTCAACGCAGGTCACACCGGGCCAGGAAACCTTCGTTATTACACAAGTCATATTCAACCCAGGTCACACCGGGCCAGGAAACCTTCGTTATTACACAAGTCATATTCAACCCAGGTCACCCCGGGCCAGTAAACGTTCATTATTACACAAGTCATATTCAACCCAGGTCACACCGGGCCAGCACAAGTCATATTCAACCCAGGTCACACCGGGCCAGTAAACTTTCGTTATTACACAAGTCATATTCAACCCAGGTCACACCGGGCCAGGAAACTTTTGTTATTACACAAGTCATATTCAACCCAGGTCACCGCGGGCCAGTAAACGTTCGTTATTACACAAGTCATATGCAATCCAGGTCACCGCGGGCCAGTAAACGTTCGTTATTACACAAGTCATATGCAACCCAGGTCACCCCGGGCCAGGAAACTTTCGTTATTACACAAGTCATATTCAACCCAGGTCACCCCGGGCCAGGAAACTTTCGTTATTACACAAGTCATATGCAACCCAGGTCACACCGGGCCAGCACAAGTCATATTCAACCCAGGTCACACCGGGCCAGTAAACCTTCGTTATTACACCAAGTCATATTCAACGCAGGTCACACAGGGCCAGGAAACCTTCGTCATTACACAAGTCATATTCAACCCAGGTCACCCCGGGCCAATAAACGTTCGTTATTACACAAGTCATATTCAACCCAGGTCACCCCGGGCCAATAAACGTTCGTTATTACACAAGTCATATTCAACCCAGGTCACCACGGGCCAGAAAACGTTCGTTATTACACAAGTCATATTCAACCCAGGTCACCCCGGGCCAGGAAACGTTCGTTATTACACAAGTCATATTCAACCCAGGTCACCCCGGGCCAATAAACCTTCGTTATTACACAAGTCATATTCAACCCAGGTCACCCGGGCCAGAAACGTCGTTATTACACAAGTCATATTCAACCCAGGTCACCCCGGGCCAATAAACGTTCGTTATTACACAAGTCATATTCAACCAGGTCACCGGGCCAGGAAACTTTCGTTATTACACAAGTCATATTCAACCCAGGTCACACCGGGCCAGCACAAGTCATATTCAACCCAGGTCACACCGGGCCAGGAAACTTTCGTTATTACACAAGTCATATTCAACCCAGGTCACACCGGGCCAGCAAACCCGTCAACACAAGTCATATTCAACCCAGGTCACACCGGCCACACAATCATTCAACCCAGGTCACCGGGCCAAAACCAAACACAATCATATTCAACCCAGTCACCCCGGCCAGAAACGTTCATTATTACACAAGTCATATTCAACCCAAGTCACCCCGGGCCAATAAACGTTCGTTATTACACAAGTCATATACAACCCAGGTCACCCTGGGCCAGTAAACTTTCGTTATTACACAAGTCATATGCAACCCAGGTCACCCCGGGCCAGCACAAGTCATGTGCAACCCAGGTCACACTGGGCCAGTAAACCTTCGTTATTACACAAGTCATATGCAACCCAGGTCACCCCGGGCCAGACAAGGGAACGGCTTCTATATCATCTCCCACAATGTGCCTAGGTAGACGACATATTGTGCAGACAAGTCCAGGAGTTCTGGGAAAGAATGGTTATATTAGCCTGACTATCGCCGGTCATATCCTAGTTATGGGTGACTGGAAGTACATTGTATTAATGACGGGTCCAGAGATACGAAATATTACCTGAATGGGGGTTTATGTTTATCTACATCGTCAGTGTCCACATCTATCTGGTAACCAGGGAAACTGGCATACAAATGTTCCATTGACAGCAATGTGTCATTCCAGTCTAAACTTGAGAGCTTGTTTTCCATTCTGAAACAATTACGAAACATTGTCGATATATTCATGCATTGGAAATAAATTATTTTGTGTTAGGTATGGTGATGATCTTCCAGCTTTGAGTGGTGGATGAAGATTCCCAGTACCCCTCCTCCTAGCAGTAGACATTGGGTGGATGATCTTCCAGCTTTGAGTGGTGGAGGAAGATTCCAGGTGCACCTCCTCCTAGCAGTAGACATTGGGTGGGTGATCTTCCAGCTTTGAGTGGTGGATGATCTTCCAGCTGCCCCTCCTCCTAGCAGTAGACGTTGGGTGGATGATCTTCCAGCTTTGAGTGGTGGATGATCTTCCAGCTGCCCCTCCTCCTAGCAGTAGACGTTGGGTGGATGATCTTCCAGCTTTGAGTGGTGGATGAT
This sequence comes from Archivesica marissinica, assembly GCA_014843695.1. Lineage (NCBI taxonomy): Eukaryota > Metazoa > Mollusca > Bivalvia > Venerida > Vesicomyidae > Archivesica > Archivesica marissinica. Next base: position 92,034,971 of record CM026397.1, on the reverse strand, counting down.
CTTCCAGCTACCCCTCCTCCTAGCAGTAGACATTGGGTGGATGATCTTCCAGCTTTGAGTGGTGGATGATCTTCCAGCTACCCCTCCTCCTAGCAGTAGACATTGGGTGGATGATCTTCCAGCTTTGAGTGGTGGATGATCTTCCAGCTACCCCTCCTCCTAGCAGTAGACATTGGGTGGATGATCTTCCAGCTTTGAGTGGTGGATGATCTTCCAGCTACCCCTCCTCCTAGCAGTAGACATTGGGTGGATGATCTTCCAGCTTTGAGTGGTGGATGATCTTCCAGCTACCCCTCCTCCTAGCAGTAGACATTGGGTGGATGATCTTCCAGCTTTGAGTGGTGGATGATCTTCCAGCTACCCCTCCTCCTAGCAGTAGACATTGGGTGGATGATCTTTTATTTATTTATGAAATTTTACTTAATTATTTTATTTCATTTTCTCGGTACTTTCGTTCGAACGACGCCTCCTGAAGAGATTAGTCATTTTAGATTTTTGGAGGATAGTGCAATGATACAAATAGAGACCCATTCCAGAGTCTCCTCTGGTTTTTTTATGTGCACAGTGTACAGCACCGACACGAGACATTGGTTTAAAGTCTCATCTGAAAGACTTAATTTTATTAGGGTCAGACTGGGGATCCTGGATTCTTGGACTGTACACGTTCCTACTAAGCATTTTGAGGTTTAATGATTCAGATCAGCGACGGCTCTATGAACAAATGCACATGCATCTTGGATAGTTGATGGACGTAGCAGTCAAGACCACATATTGGTTAGGAAATAGCCTCTACCATTTCATTGCAGCCCTGATCTTCAAGTACATGTACACAATTTCATAAAGTCTAGCTGAAAGCCTTTCTATAATGGATTCATAATGTAATGGGGTATTGTTAGTTGAGGCTCCAGGACACTAAAATAAAACATTTTCACAATCCATCAACGTGTCGACCCCCTTTGGGTAGGATTGAACATACGGCAGTTAGGAGAAGTAATTTGTTTTCAACGACTTAACTACTCAGCATGTACATTCATGGGCATTTTCACAAACCGTTGTCATTTGAACTGTTTTCCGTTGAAATGTGTTTTGTTTTTCATATGATTAATAGTTTAAACTTTATTTATTTTATGATTGTGAAGCAAGTTTTAACAACTTATATTAATCACTCTCGTTGGAGCGGATGAAAACGTATATGTGGTTATTCATGTGGGAGGAAACCGGAGTACCCGGAGAAAACCCACCTGTCCGATCTGGCGACCACCATCTCGCATACTTCCCGGTCCGAGGATAGAACCCAGGTTGCATTGGTAAAAAGCGAGCGCGCTAACCACTGCGCTAATCAGAATATAGATTGTCTTACTGATTGTAATGGGCTGCATCTGGACTACCGTAGCCCAAAATAAGATCATGCAACCAGTCTGGCACTACACAGTCCGTGTTCATCAGGTCACGGATCGTCTCCAAGACAGCCTTGAAATTGTTCTCCTTTGGTTTCCTTCTCACGATGATGTTGAATGTTTCGTATACATCCTGTGTAAAAATATAAGTTCTACAAATCAGGCAGATAATGTCCCAACATGCTATCTGAGATATATTATTAATTACCATATAAATTATATATCAATGTATGACGCGCTATCATCAATAACATACACCTACTTTTTGGTGCAAAAATCAGGGTGGCTGGCGGGAACGGAGTTCGGATGTATTTCACATGGAAATACCAATTCCACAAGAGAAATTGCTCAAGATCACTAAAATATGCACCATGAAGCTAGTAGACAGTGTGTGTTTTACGTTTATTTATCGTCACTACCAGTTGCCCATATGAGCGACGCCGCCTGAGTCATTTTAGATTTTTGGAGGATACAGACATAGACCCATTCCAGAGTCTCCTCTGGTTCTTTTACATGCATGGTGTAATGCACCTCGGGTTAAAGTCCCAACTGAAAGACTGGGTCTCTGTCTGTATCATGCACTATCCTCCAAAATCTAAAATGACTAAATCTCTTCAGGAGACCTCGCTCATATGGGCAACCGGTACCGACGATAAATAAACGTAAAACACACAATATTATCTCCATGTTTACATGATAATGTGAGAGCCAAAGGAAACATCTAATATATATATACAAAATACTCATATACGAGGCCATGTTGGGTTGAAAATTATTTGACTTTGATAATGTATTACTGAAAATGTTCTACTATATTTTTCATAAATAGACATAGTTTTCTATAATTAGATATATTTTTAACTAAAAAAAATAAAATATGCTTAGTCTATTATAATACAAGTCTAAAAATGGTTTTCTACTATTGGAATAAATAGTGATACTCGTCGTCAATAGACATGTTTCATAAATTACATTTTCTTCATTCAAGTTCAATATGGTTCCAGCAACCAGTTTCAACTGGTAATTTATGGTTATAATTATGTTCTAAATTGGATTACATATTTTAACCCTTTCCCCCATAGAGATGTAGTTTTATTTCATACATTTAGCTGTAATTTACCAATCATATGCAATGGATAAGCTGTGAACTTGCCTACTCCACCTTCATGGAGGTTACTAGGAATTATTAAGCGTTGTATCTTTATTATAGATTGTTTGAATACTAATGCGTCGATCTATGTCAATACGCATTGGCATCGAGAGGCACTTCTAAGGGGGAAAGGGTTAAAAGTGGCATTGGTGTCGATATAAGATATTTCCCAAATTCAAAGGTATGTTAAACAATCTCTAATTCTTACATTTACTTGATTGTGAATATACCATTCATTTATGTATAAATCACTTCATTTCTGTTTAAACAACACTGAATGGTTTGGAAAGAGATGAGCTTCCCATATATAATTCAAACCACATTGGTGTGAATGATTTTAATACATGTTAACTACAGTAGTCTCGTTTTCGGTATGAGTAAAGTATTGTTATAGTACCTTAATAAAATAGGATCAAGTTTACTGCTATTTTACTTTATAACCCACTTTGAGATCAATTCCATGGTAGTAGAGTAGTCTCCTATACAAAATGGTCGATAAATGAAAAAGATAGTTTTTTATTTTATCGTGATTTCGTGACAGAAGCAATATATGGGAACACAGTTCTTGTGATAAGCGTTAGAACATAACATTGTCGAAGGGAAAATACCGGGTTTCCACATGTAGACCAGTATTTCAAATGTCACCGTGAATTTAAACAAATGGTTTGTGGATCTCATACATGCAGTTGCCGATACAAGATTTTACAAGTCTCGGGTGACTAGTTTTGTTTTGATACATCAGGTGTGATACAAGTGCAGTGGAATGAGAAAGTCTAGGAAAATGTGTCAGTCACGTGGCTACAAGTACCCCTATGTTATTTTTGTTTCCCTTTGGCCTTTACTACTTTATTAGTATAGTAAATTTTCAGAAATATGTTTCTTGGGATACATTTATATTACTCATATTTATTGTGGTAGTACGCAGATTTTTGTGGTATAAACAAGGGCTTACGCTAGAGGGCGATTCAGGCGAAGTGGTCGCTTTATTTTCCGCCACTTCGCCGACAATAGACATCAGGGTGACATCCATTTCGCCTTATTTCTGGAGGATATAATTGATTGCTAATTAATGAAAATACATTCTGTCATTTAACAGCCTGGAAACTTGAAACTTAAGCTATGTGGTTAACAAAATGAAACAATGTCCAGCTAACCAGCTAGTAATTCTGACCGTATTTGCTGTATCCCTAGCTCATATATGTATGTAAAAGGATATTAGTTGCAGAGAGAGAAGGGACAGTATTAAAACAACATAACACATATTGTAAAATGAGAATGAATGAATGCATCATAGGTTTTAATTTTACTCTGGTATTGCTTCTCTGTAACATTAAATGAATACCAACCATTTTAATTCCATACTTGAATCATTTAACCCATTTGATTCTGGATACCATTCAAACAGTATTTGCAAAGATCATAGAGCCAGATCAGCTGCCACGGAACGTGCCGTCTGATCAGGCTCTATGCTGTTTGCTCTTCAGATGGTCTTGCTAAGACACTTGGCTATGTGACAAACAACATAGATCGTGATCAGCACACAGCGTGACACTGCGGCTGATCTGGATCTATGTTGTTTGCAAAAGCCTTTAAATGTATCCAGAATGAAATGGGTTAATGACATGATATTTGCAAGGCTATGATCCACCGTTTGTTGTCCACACATGCAATTTCTACTCGCTTGATGCCTATGTACAACCAAAGCGATGCAACACGATGTGTAAGGTTATTAGAGCTATTGAGCTTCAAATTGACCAATAACAGATTTTGTGAGATTAGAGATCAGCTGATTAACAGCAACAATTGTCAATTTTGATGAATTTTCCTTAAAAGATTGATTTTTCAATGTTCAATGATTCAACTTTCAAGGATTTTGCACCTTCGCGAACAAAGTGGAAAATGGAAATGCACTTCACTGGAGTTAATGGTGTTCAGTGTTTTTATTAGGACAAATTTGGTCAGTTATTGGGCCCATTTCCACTTGTCAAAAAGTTTATTTCACTGATTTCTATCCAGCTGGCTTGTGGAAGGGCGAAGGTTCTACGTGGGTACCTGACCATGCTTGAAATACAAAACTGATGTCAGCTGAAATTTACCTCGAGCTGCTGGTAAAAAAAACACCCAAATGTAAAAAAAACACCCAAATGTACATTTGTATTATGTTTAAAAGGATCTGTTAATGATCGATTCCCATTCGAAGCAATGCCTTAGTTCATATTAATTATTTACTATATCTATTTTATCGTTTTTATAATTTTCAAAGTGTATTGGATTTGCCTACACCCACTAAATATAACATTTTGGTTTTTGTGGTGTTTAGCATTAGTTTCCAAGTAGTTTGCGTATTTGTGTACCGTCGTTTGCAGCTACTACAATCAATACATTGTCATCAGCGTATAACAGACAGTTTGATGATATTTGAAAAGGTAGCATCATTTGGATGACTTTCATGATTAATATCGACAACATCATTGTTATTGGCAAAATAGTTATTCAGATTGTTTAGATAAACAGAATATAACATAGGTGACAAATGTTCACCCTGACAAATACCCACATTACAAGAAATTGTTGGAGGAGAAAGTGATTTCCCACCAAAAGGTTGAACCTAGCCTGGGAACAGGCATCGATATATTTTGCCTGGTCAGTCATATAAATATATTTTAACACCGAAAAGTGGGGGATTGTCCGTGTAATTATTGACTAGCATTAATCCTATTAATAGGCCTATTAGCATGTGACTTAATTAATGACGTACTTGAATCAAAAGCGAGGTACTGCATTGTTGATAAAACGTTATAATTGGCCGCCATTGTTTACGGGTCAACGAAACGATAAATAGTTTTAAAAAGTACAATGTGCGTCTGATTTGACATATTTACTCAATATTTAAATCGTCCTTAGTTCAATTACGCCGAATCGATCCATTACCATCTAAATGTAATATTTAAAATCTGCCATCTCGTCGATATAACACAGAAACCAGACATTATATGTTTGCAATGTAAATGAGGCTACGGGAACATTCGTGTATATTCGGAAATGATCGTGCATAATCGTGCCTGTTTGGCGATTTCCGATAGAATTCCGTTTCTATATTTAGCGATATTATCTTGTAGAGAAGAGTTGTCGTTCTTCAAATCTACACCCTCATAAAAGTGGGTGTAAGTAGATGGCGCTACGATCGGAAATCCAGTTTCCCCAGGCTGTCATTTTGCCAGAAGTTAAAAAGTGAAAAATCGACAGACTGGAACCCAGGCTAGGTTGAACCCTGAAAGAACTATTAAGACACATTGATTATATACCTCAGCACCATCTTCAGTAGCTACCATGTCGTGTTGATACTGATTGGGATCCAGCCACACACGAAATGTTCGGGCATCGCCAGATAATTCTGGTTTCGGTTCTGGACCTAAAATGTCAAATACACAGACCTGTAACCATTCGGTGGTTCCATTAACACACAGGTACTATTCAGTAGTCTATTTACAAAAGGCTTTTGCATAGATCAATAGACAACATAGATCCAGACTTCAGATGGGACGTTAAACCGAGGTCTCGTGTCGGTGCTTTACACCGTGCACGTAAAAGAACCAGAGGAGATTCTGGAATGGGTCTCTGTCTGTATCATACACTATCCTCCAAAATCTAAAATCTCTTCAGGAGGCGTCGCTCATATGGGCAACCGGTAGCGACGATAAATAAACGTAAAACACACAAATAGATCTAGATCAGCCGCAGCGTGACGCTGCATGCTGATCAGGATCTATGTTGTTTGCTACATAGCCAAGTGTCTTAGCAAGATCATCTGAATAGCAAGCAGCATAGAGCCTGATCAGACGGCACATTCCATGGCAGCTAATCTGGCTCTATGTTCTTTGTAAATACTGTTTGAACGGTATCCAGAATCAAATGGGTTACGGTTATCAAGCTGTGTTTGCACATTTGCAGGTTATTATGCAGGCAACTTAGCACGTTGTAGTGCATGAATGTAGGTTAAATAAGAACAGAAAACAAGAATAAATAAATAAGAACTCGAGATGTCTCCCCCATTCACTGTTGTTTCAGTAATACAAGCATGTTAAATATGTGAAGTTATTCCAACAAAAGTAATATGTACAACTATGAAGTTTTGCAAATGAAGCATGGACGACAATCTTTATGATACAAAAATATTCAAATGGCCGTAAATCCACCAGAAATCATCCAGCCGGAATGGGATTACAATATGCACAACTAGACATCATACGGGTGCTTCATGCCAAGCTGGGGTAAAAAAGAAAGAAGGTGTTTTGGACATGAAGTGCGGAAATGCTTTGTGTTATATAACTGTTCAAATAGCCGGAAATCCATAGAAAATCACCCAACCAGAAAGGGGTAAAAATATGCACAACTAGACATAACACTGATGCTTCATGACAAGCTTGGTGAAATATGCACAACTAGACATAACACTGATGCTTCATGCCAAGCTTGGTGAAATATGCACAACTAGACATCATACTGATGCTTCATGCCAAGCTTGGTGAAATATGCACAACTAGACATCATACTGGTGCTTCATGCCAAGCTTGGTGAAATATGCACAACTAGACATCATACTGATGCTTCATGCCAAGCTTGGTGAAATATGCACAACTAGATATCATACTGATGCTTCATGCCAAGCATGGTGAAATATGCACAACTAGACATCATACTGATGCTTCATGCCAAGCTTGGTGAAATATGCACAACTAGACATCATACTGGTGCTTCATGCCAAGCCTGGTGAAATATGCACTAGACATCATACTGATGCTTCATGCCAAGCATGGTGAAATATGCACTAGACATCATACTGGTGCTTCATGCCAAGCATGGTGAAATATGCACTAGACATCATACTGATGCTTCATGCCAAGCATGGTGAAATATGCACTAGACATCATACTGATGCTTCATGCCAAGCATGGTGAAATATGCACTAGACATCATACTGGTGCTTCATGCCAAGCTTGGTGAAATATGCACTAGACATCATACTGGTGCTTCATGCCAAGCCTGGTGAAATATGCACTAGACATCATACTGATGCTTCATGCCAAGCCTGGTGAAATATGCACTAGACATCATACTGATGCTTCATGCCAAGCATGGTGAAATATGCACTAGACATCATACTGATGCTTCATGCCAAGCCTGGTGAAATATGCACTAGACATCATACTGATGCTTCATGCCAAGCCTGGTGAAATATGCACAACTAGACATCATACTGATGCTTCATGCCAAGCATGGTGAAATATGCACAACTAGACATCATACTGGTGCTTCATGCCAAGCCTGGTGAAATATGCACTAGACATCATACTGATGCTTCATGCCAAGCATGGTGAAATATGCACTAGACATCATATTGGTGCTTCATGCCAAGCATGGTGAAATATGCACTAGACACCATACTGATGCTTCATGCCAAGCATGGTGAAATATGCACTAGACATCATACTGATGCTTCATGCCAAGCATGGTGAAATATGCACAACTAGACATCATACTGGTGCTTCATGCCAAACTTGGTGAAATATGCACAACTGGACTTCATACTGGTGCTGCATGCCAAGCTTGGTGAAATATGCACAACTAGACATCATACTGGGTGCTTCATGCCAAGCTTGGTGAAATATGCACAACTAGACAGCATACTGGTGCTTCATGCCAAGCATGGTGAAATATGCACAACTAGACATCATACTGATGCTTCATGCCAAGCCTGGTGAAATATGCACAACTAGACATCATACTGATGCTTCATGCCAAGCATGGTGAAATATGCACAACTAGACAGCATACTGGTGCTTCATGCCAAGCATGGTGAAATATGCACAACTAGACATCATACTGGTGCTTCATGCCAAGCATGGTGAAATATGCACAACTATACATCATACTGGTGCTTCATGCCAAGCATGGTGAAATATGCACAACTAGACATCATACTGGTGCTTCATGCCAAGCTTGGTGAAATATGCACAACTGGACATCATACTGGTGCTGCATGCCAAGCTTGGTGAAATATGCACAACTAGACATCATACTGATGCTTCATGCCAAGCATGGTGAAATATGCACAACTAGACATCATACTGGTGCTTCATGCCAAGCCTGGTGAAATATGCACTAGACATCATACTGATGCTTCATGCCAAGCATGGTGAAATATGCACTAGACATCATATTGGTGCTTCATGCCAAGCATGGTGAAATATGCACTAGACACCATACTGATGCTTCATGCCAAGCATGGTGAAATATGCACTAGACATCATACTGATGCTTCATGCCAAGCATGGTGAAATATGCACAACTAGACATCATACTGGTGCTTCATGCCAAACTTGGTGAAATATGCACAACTGGACTTCATACTGGTGCTGCATGCCAAGCTTGGTGAAATATGCACAACTAGACATCATACTGGTGCTTCATGCCAAGCTTGGTGAAATATGCACAACTAGACAGCATACTGGTGCTTCATGCCAAGCATGGTGAAATATGCACAACTAGACATCATACTGATGCTTCATGCCAAGCCTGGTGAAATATGCACAACTAGACATCATACTGATGCTTCATGCCAAGCATGGTGAAATATGCACAACTAGACATCATACTGGTGCTTCATGCCAAGCATGGTGAAATATGCACAACTAGACATCATACTGGTGCTTCATGCCAAGCATGGTGAAATATGCACAACTAGACATCATACTGGTGCTTCATGCCAAGCATGGTGAAATATGCACAACTAGACATCATACTGGTGCTTCATGCCAAGCTTGGTGAAATATGCACAACTGGACATCATACTGGTGCTGCATGCCAAGCTTGGTGAAATATGCACAACTAGACATCATACTGATGCTTCATGCCAAGCATGGTGAAATATGCACTAGACATCATACTGTGCTTATCCAGCATGGTGAAATATGCACTAGACATCATACGTGCTTCATGCCAAACTGGTGAAATATGACAACTAGACATCATACTGGTGCTTCATGCCAAGCTTGGTGAAATATGCACAACTAGACATCATACTGGTGCTTCATGCCAAGCTTGGTGAAATATGCACAACTAGACATCATACTGATGCTTCATGCCAAGCATGGTGAAATATGCACAACTAGACATCATACTGGTGCTTCATGCCAGCATGGGAAATATGCACAACAACATCCAACATGGTGAAAATGCACAACTAGACATCATACTGTGCTTCATGCCAGCTGGTGAAATATGCACAACTAGACATCATACTGGTGCTTCATGCCAAGCATGGTGAAATATGCACAACTAGACATCATACTGGTGCTTCATGCCAAGCTTGGTGAAATATGCACAACTAGACATCATACTGGTGCTTCATGCCAAGCATGGTGAAATATGCACAACTAGACATCATACTGATGCTTCATGCCAAGCTTGGTGAAATATGCACAACTAGACATCATACTGGTGCTTCATGCCAAACTTGGTGAAATATGCACAACTAGACAGCATACTGGTGCTTCATGCCAAGCTTGGTGAAATATGCACAACTAGACAGCATACTGGTGCTTCATGCCAAGCATGGTGAAAAAACAACAAGGAGTTTTGGAAATGAAGCAAACACAAGCATGTTTTTAAAAACATTCAAACCGAGGTTTGGTGAAAATCTAACAAGGCTTTTTGATGATGAAGTGTACACAAACATTGTGTTATAAAAAATGTTCAAATGGCCGTTAATTAGAAACGAAAACATCCAACCGGAATGGGGTTACATTACAGTATGCACAACCAGACATCTTAACGATGATTCATGCAATGGTTGATAAAAATCAAAAAAGGTGTTTAAACTATTTTGAACACAAAGCATGGACAAGCTTATATAATTATAAGCTTATACAATTATAAGCTCCACTAAACACAACTTAGCCGGTTTAAGAGACTTGGTCTTGAGCGGGGTGGGGTCAAAGTGAACGCAGACATTTATAATCAGATCAGATCGACAGAGCTGCTACATGTAGACGTTTTTTGTTTGAGCATTGGTCTTTGCATATTGATAACTCTACCTGTACGTCGTCTCTTGTTCCTTCTGCCATGATATATTTCAACAGTTTGACACAACTGCTGTTTGTTTACATTGCTCCATAGAAACGCGCACTATAGCAAAATCACTATGATGTATGCTAAACGTGAACACTGCGGGCAGACACTAATTGATAATCACTATGATATATGCTAAACGTGAACACTGTGGGCAGACGCTAATTGATAATCACTAGGATGTATGCTAAACATGAACACTGCAGGCAGACGCTAATTGATAATCACTATGATATATGCTAAACGTGAACACTGCGGGCAGACGCTAATTGAAAACAAGCGTGATACTTTTTAACGGCTGTTTCAAGCACGTTTTTCTCAATGACATAAATGTCTGCACATTGTTGGAAATCGCGCGGCATGGCCCATATGTTGATATTAATCCACTTCTCGGCAGTCTGTTTGCAATCGTGGGTTGTTGCTTTGGGGGCATTTAAAGTAGCAGGCATAGAAACACATATACATCGGGCTAGCGTAAATATGGAGAAATCAATACCCTCGTAATAATGCATACACATCGGGAGGCCGACAGAGGCGTAGCAGGGGCATATATATGAAGCATCAATCACAATAATGCATACACATTGGGAGGCTGACAGAGGCGTAGCAGGGGCATATATATGAAACATCAATCACAATAATGCATACACATCGGGAGGCTGACAGAGGCGTAGAAGGGGCATATATATGAAGCATCAATCACAATAATGCATATGCGTCATGGAGACCCCATATAAACCTCGCGTCATGGAGACCCATATAAACCTCACGTCATGGAGACCCCATATAAACCTCGCGTCATGGAGACCCCATATAAACCTCGCGTCATGGAGACCCATATAAACCTCGCGTCATGGAGACCCCATATAAACCTCGCGTCATGGAGAATCTAAACCTCCGTCATGGAGACCCCATAAAACCTCGCGTCATGGAGACCCCGTATAAACCTCGCATCATGGAGACCCCATATAAACCTTGTGTCATGGAGACCCCATATAAACCTCGCGTCATGGAGACCCCATATAAACCTCGCGTCATGGAAACCCCGTATAAACCTCGCGTCATGGAGACCCCATATAAACCTCACATCATGGAGACCCCATATAAACCTCGCGTCATGGAGACCCCATATAAACCTTGCGTCATGGAGACCCATATAAACCTCGCGTCATGGAGACCCCATATAAACCTCGCGTCATGGAGACCCATATAAACCTCACATCATGGAGACCCCATATAAACCTCGCATCATGGAGACCCCGTATAAACCTCGCGTCATGGAGACCCCATATAAACCTTGTGTCATGGAGACTCCATATATACCTTGCGTCATGGAGACCCCATATAAACCTCGCATCATGGAGACCCCATATAAACCTTGTGTCATGGAGACCCCATATAAACCTCGCGTCATGGAGACCCCATATAAACCTCGCGTCATGGAGACCCCATATAAACCTCGCGTCATAGAGACCCCATATAAACCTCGCATCATGGAGACCCCATATAAACCTCGCGTCATGGAGACCCCATATAAACCTCGCGTCATGGAGACCCCATATAAACCTTGCGTCATGGCGACCCCATATAAACCTCGCGTCATGGAGACCCATATAAACCTCGCGTCATGGAGACCCCATATAAACCTCACGTCATGGAGACCCCATATAAACCTTGTGTCATGGAGACCCAATATAAACTACTATTTCATATATTCTAACCTTCTTCAATGACTTTGCCCTCTGCGTCCAGCATACCCTCTATTTCACATCCTCGGACGTACATAAGGCCCACTTGAGGGATGAACGAGGCTCTAATGTCAAACTTGGTGCCAATATTGCCAGGGGGGCGGACATTTATCAAAAATGCTACATCATGTTTCCGCAACCCTGAAAACAAGTAATAATTATATACGTTCCTGTCAGCATGAACAACACGAGATCTACTATTGTGGCTGGCTCTATTTGGCTATGTGAGACCAATCTGTTCTGTCTATACAAGACCATAGTTACTGTTACTATCTATATTTTAACGATCTCTTTACCTGGAATATGTAATTCTACCCCTCTGATTGGTTGGTGTGCGATTTAGCACATCACATTGGTCTGTTGGTGAAAAGTATATACTAGTCGACATGTTGACAATTCTCATTGAAACTTTTAGATTGAATTAATTAATGGTACTGGATAAATTGCAATGGTACATATTTCTGGTGTTGTCTATTGTTTCGTGTTTACACAGGTGTTGTTCTAGGAATGAGCTGATTAGTAAATCAAACGCTTAGAATCGGTTTTGGTAATATCGCGTTCCGTGCGAATTTTACATGAAATCCAAAAATGCCAGTGAATTGAATTCATATATCACATCTATATACGAGGAAAATTAGAAAGGCTTATACTGTAAGTGCAAACAACTATACTGGTTTGTTATGTATTTTCAGATCATAGAAGAGATTTTCATTGTACATCCCAGATTGTACATCCCAGATTATCCCAGATTGTACATTCCAGATTGTACATAGCGTTTGAGAGAGTGATACATGATACTTTTAGGTATTTGATAAATATGTCTATATGTGGATTCGATTTTTTAATTTTACCTAAGTATATGAAATATTTGGCTACGAGAATAATTAATTGTTTTGAATCCTTTTCGGCGTCACGTTTTGTTATTAAACAGTAGATTGTTTCATAATTTATATCTAAGATTATATCTCTTTGTTGGATATAACTCTTTAATTCTCCCCAAAAAGTTTGTATATGTTCACATTCCCAGAATAAATGTTCCATGGTTTCTATACCCACAGAACAAATATCCAACAAGTTTGTATATGTTCACATTCCCAGAATAAATGTTCCATGGTTTCTATACCCACAGAACAAAAATCCAACAAGTTTGTATATGTTCACATTCCCAGAATAAATGTTCCATGGTTTCTATACCCACAGAACAAAAATCCCACAAGTTTGTATATGTTCACATTCCCAGAATAAATGTTCCATGGTTTCTATACCCACAGAACAAAAATCCCACAAGTTTGTATATGTTCACATTCCCAGAATAAATGTTCCATGGTTTCTATACCCACAAAACAAAAATCCCACAAGTTTGAGTGTACTAGTTTTTGCTTTAGTAAAAATTTATTTGTTGCAATTATTCTGTGTAAAAATTTAAATTGAAAATTCCTAAATTTACCATTTGTCTTCTGCCGTGTTAGCTTGTTGCTTGGTTTGCATTAGGTGTTCATAAAAATATTTGTTTGTTTTCGGATTATCTCGAAATGTTTCCAATATCACCCTATTTTGGTTTGGATTACCAACATATAATATTTTAATTTGTTTTTCAAGTCATTTGGTACACTTTCTATTAAAGACATATATCTTAAAAAATCACCATTGGGTATATTGTGTACATTTTGCATGTCTCTAAAGGAATAAAAAGTTTGTTTTCTAAGTCATAAAGATGTTCCAAGTATATAATTCCCGTCTGTGCCCATTTTTTATAGAAAGTCTTATTGTTTGCTTTAATATTTGCATTATTCCATATGATTTCTTTGTTTGTGTTGGTACATGTTGGCAGAAGTTTAATGGTGTTCCAGGAGGTAATAACATCTTGCAAAAATAACGAATCTTTAAAGTAGGTTTACATTTCTTGTTTATTTATGTTACACTCAAATAATAGAGATCCCCCATAATCAGATATTTTGTTTAAATATATCATTTTATATGAGAGGCATTCTGTTCGTCCAGCAAACGTTTTACCCCGCTTCCCTTCGTTGCTAATATAAATTTATTCAAATCTATCACTTTCATTCCCCCATGTAAACAGTCTTTCTTAATAGTTTCTCTCTTTATTTTATCTCGTTTTCCATCCCATATAAACTCAAACATACTTTTTTCTAATGACATAATAATGTCTTTATTTGGAGTAGGTAAAACAGAGATAGGGATTATCAACTTCGGGAGTGCAAAAGATTTTTTAACTGTGACTTTGCCAAGAAGTGTTAGTTTCCGATGCTGCCATTGTTTCAAGCAACTTTTAAAAGATTTAATTTGTGTATCCAGATTACGTTGATACGGTAAACAAGTGTCAGTGTAGTAGGTTATCCCCAGCGAGCACATTGTGTATCCAGATTACGTTGATACGATAAACAAGTGTCAGTGTAGGATGTTATCCCCAGCGAGCACATTGTGTATCCAGATTACGTTGATAAGATAAACAGGTGTCAGTGTAGTAGGTTATCCCCAGCGAGCACATTGTGTATCCAGATTACGTTGATAAGATAAACAAGTGTCAGTGTAGGATGTTATCCCCAGCGAGCACATTGTGTATCAAGATTACGTTGATACGGCAAACAAGTGTCAGTGTAGGATGTTATCCCCAGCGAGCACATTGTGTATCAAGATTACGTTGATACGATAAACAGGTGTCAGTGTAGTAGGTTATCCCCAGCGAGCACATTGTGTATCAAGATTACGTTGATACGATAAACAGGTGTCAGTGTAGTAGGTTATCCCCAGCGAGCACATTGTGTATCAAGATTACGTTGATACGATAAACAGGTGTCAGTGTAGGATGTTATCCCCAGCGAGCACATTGTGTATCAAGATTACGTTGATACGATAAACAGGCGTCAGTGTAGTAGGTTATCCCCAGCGAGCACATTGTGTATCCAGATTACGTTGATACGATAAACAGGTGTCAGTGTAGGATGTTATCCCCAGCGAGCACATTGTGTATCCAGATTACGTTGATACGGCAAACAAGTGTCAGTGTAGTAGGTTATCCCCAGCGAGCACATTGTGTATCCAGATTACGTTGATACGGCAAACAAGTGTCAGTGTAGGATGTTATCCCCAGCGAGCACATTGTGTATCCAGATTACGTTGATACGGCAAACAAGTGGCAGTGTAGTAGGTTATCCCCAAAGAGCGAGCACATTGTGTATCCAGATTACGTTGATACGGCAAACAAGTGGCAGTGTAGTAGGTTATCCCCAAAGAGCGAGCACATTGTGTATCCAGATTACGTTGATATGGCAAACAAGTGGCAGTGTAGTAGGTTATCCCCAAAGAGCACATTGTGTATCCAGATTACGTTGATACGGCAAACAAGTGGCAGTGTAGTAGGTTATCCCCAAAGAGCGAGCACATTCGGATGTCCAATTAAAATGTTTGTTGGAACAAAACTTTATGTTTGAATTTTTTAATGAGCCAGCTCTTAACACATGACATGTTTTGATATGAAATTATATGGAATTTGGTGCACGTTGCCGTAGAGGGATCGATTCCCTATTAGGAACACTCACCTAGGGAAAAGCTACTGATACATATATATCTGTTTCCATATTCATTAAGATCAAATGGGGACCTTTCACCTTTCATTGGTTGCAGGGCAAAACGCGGCAGTCAGAGGGCAAGTGATTTGGGACAAGTGATATGAAGTCTACAACCATAACCATTCTGCCCGACCTTTCTCTTTACAGCATAATAATTACCTTCCCATTCATGCTTGATACTCTGTACCACACTTAGCGTCACGGTAATATCGGCCCTCACCTGAGCTGGATGACTCTCTCCAACTCTTGGCTTGGCAACCTAAAACATTATCAGGTATTCATTCATTCCACTGATTTCTGATCAACCACGGGCAGCTACTTCCATATCTCAACAAAAATCAAATGTACTGACCGTACAAACTATATTAAATTAATTAGCAACGTGAATTTATCACAAATTACACATTGTTGCAAGTCTACTTTGGTCAAAACTGTAATTACTTCCCCCTCTAGCCAATTTAGGGAGAAGAGAAGGGACATCAGGGGGAGTGTGTATTTCACCTTCATATTTTACTTTAAATTAACGTTTTAGTGTTCAAGATCAGACTTATCGCATCATACATTGCCATTTATGACCAATCAAAATAATTACGTTCTTCACTTTTGAAGAAAACGTACAAGGTCACAATTTATGTTGTCTCCGAAGGTAAGTGTGGCGTCCGTGGTCCAGTGGTAGCGCGTCGGATTTGGAGTCGAATGTTCCCGGGTTCGATACTCGGTCAGGCCACGTATGTAGTGTCATTGAGCAAGGCATCTCACACACATTGCTTAGTACGGGTTAACCACTTAGGCCGGCTAAGTCTGCCCAGAAAAACATGTCTAGATCCCCAGAAGGGGTTTGACATTAATGGGACATACATAACTCCTACTAAGAATTGTTATCATATTTATAACTTTCCCGAATCTTTGAGACTATCCTCTCCCAATCCAAATCAGAAAATGTAGCATGCCCACAAAATCATTCAACATCATTGGTAAGTTGATAACAAATGCAGCAGTATTTCAGTTCAGAAGATGAACATTTTTCAAATTCATTCTAACAATCTTTTTCCCTTTAAAGCAGAAAAGACCCAGCGGACAGAGCTAAGTGTGACATTGACCGTGAACTGACATGGCTGACACCTGTACTCTGTACATCTTCCCGCTATTTGTGCCAATGCATTTCAAAATTCTATACAAATTGGTTTCGGACAGATGGACGAACACCATTCCTGACATCCACTCCTTTTATCCGATGGGATGATAAAACCATTTCACAAAATTGTCTGCCTACCTCTACAACACTGAATCCTGCGATTGGCTGAGCCATTCTAGCCCAGCCCCCAAAGTAAGTGGTACCATCCTCTGCCCTCCACGGCTTCATGTGCATAATAGCCTCTTCTATATCCTGCCGTATCTCATCTATAACAACAAATATGGTATTAGAACGTATATGTACAGTACCACTCTTACCAATCTATATTATAGTAAATTTTTATACTTGGCTATTTTTATAAAATTCTTGTATTTACTTTTGCATTTTGGTTCAGCTTTGCAAAGCATTACAGCATTATGGGAGCCAAAATTCTATTGTATGAGGAGCTAATCCGATTCATTCTGAAATGGACAGTGTATCTTGTACAGAACACGGTCTGCATATTTATGGGCTTAGTACACAAATATAGAGGTTTATGGTGAACACCAATGTAATGGTAGAGAATCTGCTTACCGTGTATATCGATCACCTTCGATATCCGATCACGAGGCCCTCAGGGGACAATTTTTCATGACATAGTTTAGTTTTCTTTTGTGCAATACCTATTTTGCAACAATGACCAGTCACAGTCACGCATAATTGAATTTGCAAATCTTGCAAATCTCGAAGTATCCTGATCACCTCCGATGGCGGCCCTCAAGGGACGAATTTTCATGACATACTAGTAATTTAGTTTTCTTTTATTCAATAACAAACAATGGCCAGTCACAGTCACACATAAATGAATTAAATCTGCTAATCTCATGCGCAAGTATTATCAAAGAACTGACCTAAGTTATTATTCTGCACACCTTCGTTATCCGATTGTGCATTGTGTTGTGTACAATATGGTATGAGACAGGGAATAGCCCATAACGGCACAATTGTGCATTGTGTTGTGTACAATATGGTATGAGACAGGGAATAGCCCATAACAGCACAATTGTGCATTGTGTTGTGTACAATATGGTATGAGACAGGGAATAGCCCTTCACGGCATGATTTTATATAAATATTTCCATTTCTACAGAAATTGTTAAAATTTTAACACAATATAATTATGTTCATATTTGGTCTTTATTCATTCTAATTATATTTAGACTATCGGCATATAGTTTTAATAGTTATTTTATAATGCTTACTAGACATGGCAACTTGTTGAATCGTTATGGGGCCGTCGTTGCTCGAATTTGTGTCCGATTTCGCTAAATTTTGGGTAACCAATTGTCTTGACTGTTGTACCCGTGTGTATATTGCACACTACACAATGACAGGACAAATACAGCTAGCATGGGGCGGGGCTCTTCTATTCGCAGGACAAGTTACATATATGCAGCAGAATAATGCCATATTTTATTGAACAGTTATCTCATATATATATGTCATGTATATAACTGGACATATTTTCTCTCCTCAGGTCAGTATAATCCAGTTATTACACTTTATTACCATACACCATCACACCATCACACCATTACTATGCACATTGAGCAACATACAATATATGAATATATTACATTTTTTACGCTGCAGACAGGTAATATTGCCATTGCATATGACCAGCTCCAGTAACAATTCCAATGTAAAACTCGCTAAAAGTTGTGCAAATAGTTCGTATTTGAACATTACACATTTTTACCAACTTAGTAAATATTATTTGTTGTGACATCATAGTCACACACGCCCCATTCAAGCAATTAACGTAATAATATACATCTAGAACACATACGTTTAGAATACATTTATAATTGATAAATTGCTTTATAATAGTTTCGTGAATCTAAAAGCTGATTATCACGTAAGCAAAGTGACTAATACGCAGGTCTTCTAAAATCGCCGGTCTCCCAGTCAAGAACCAAATTTTAAACTGGTGAACTGGTTGTAGCAACCAGTCATTAAAAATCGGTCCAGAATATTGTTGGAAAAGCCAAGAAATCGGTCAAATCCATTTTCCTAACAAACCTAAGTTGGTAAATATAATCCACGATAAGGTGAATACATTTGTTCACACCTGTTTCCAGTGACAATAAACTAATTGCCACCTTGGGCAATGAATTGGTCCGATGTATCCATGACGATCAAGCGTTCAATGCATGTCATTTCAATTATATGAAATTAGCGCAGTAATTGTTTGATGTTTACTGCTAGGCTTTTAATTTCTTTGCAATGGATCGAATGATTGACAGAAAATAAAAGAATTTGGTTTTAAAAATGTTTGTATATCCGGGTTTCATTCGGATTGCCAGTTTGATTGTAATTTTTAGTCTGGTTGCCAGTTGGATTGTAATTTTTAGTCTGGTTGCCAGTTCGATTGTCATTTTTAGTCTGGTTGCCAGTTCGATTGTCATTTTTAGTCTGGTTGCCAGTTCGATTGTCATTTTTAGTCTGGTTGCCAGTTCGATTGTCATTTTTAGTCTGGTTGCCAGTTGGATTGTCATTTTGAGTCTGATTGCCATTTCGATTGTCATTTTGAGTCTGGTTGCCAGTTGGATTGTCATTTTGAGTCTGGTTGCCA
Organism: Archivesica marissinica; assembly: GCA_014843695.1. Classification (NCBI taxonomy): domain Eukaryota; kingdom Metazoa; phylum Mollusca; class Bivalvia; order Venerida; family Vesicomyidae; genus Archivesica; species Archivesica marissinica. The sequence goes on along the minus strand of CM026397.1, from coordinate 92,015,207 downwards.
GTTGGATTGTCATTTTGAGTCTGGTTGCCAGTTCGATTGTCATTTTGAGTCTGGTTGCCAGTTTGATTGTCATTTTTAGTCTGGTTGCCAGTTTGATTGTCATTTTGAGTCTGGTTTGATTGTCATTTTGAGTCTGGTTGCCAGTTGGATTGTCATTTTAGTCTGGTTGCCAGTTGGATTGTCATTTTGAGTCTGGTTGCCAGTTGGATTGTCATTTTAGTCTGGTTGCCAGTTGGATTGTCATTTTAGTCTGGTTGCCAGTTTGATTGTCATTTGAGTCTGATTGCCATTCGATTGTCATTTTGAGTCTGGTTGCCAGTTCGATTGTCATTTTGAGTCTGATTGCCAGTTTGATTGTCATTTGAGTGGATTGTCATTTTTAGTCTGGTTGCCAGTTGGATTGTCATTTTTAGTCTGGTTGCCAGTTGGATTGTCATTTTGAGTCTGGTTGCCAGTTTGATTGTCATTTTTAGTCTGGTTGCCAGTTTGATTGTCATTTTGAGTCTGGTTTGATTGTCATTTTGAGTCTGGTTGCCAGTTGGATTGTCATTTTTAGTCTGGTTGCCAGTTGGATTGTCATTTTGAGTCTGGTTGCCAGTTGGATTGTCATTTTTAGTCTGGTTGCCAGTTGGATTGTCATTTTTAGTCTGGTTGCCAGTTTGATTGTCATTTTGAGTCTGATTGCCATTTCGATTGTCATTTTGAGTCTGGTTGCCAGTTCGATTGTCATTTTGAGTCTGATTGCCAGTTTGATTGTCATTTTGAGTTGGATTGTCATTTTTAGTCTGGTTGCCAGTTGGATTGTCATTTTTAGTCTGGTTGCCAGTTGGATTGTCATTTTTAGTCTGGTTGCCAGTTGGATTGTCATTTTTAGTCTGGTTGCCAGTTCGATTGTCATTTTTAGTCTGGTTGCCAGTTCGATTGTCATTTTGAGTCTGGTTGCCAGTTGGATTGTCATTTTTAGTCTGGTTGCCAGTTGGATTGTCATTTTGAGTCTGATTGCCATTTCGATTGTCATTTTGAGTCTGGTTGCCAGTTGGATTGTCATTTTGAGTCTGGTTGCCAGTTCGATTGTCATTTTGAGTCTGGTTGCCAGTTGGATTGTCATTTTGAGTCTGGTTGCCAGTTTGATTGTCATTTTGAGTCTGGTTGCCAGTTCGATTGTCATTTTGAGTCTGGTTGCCAGTTCGATTGTCATTTTGAGTCTGGTTGCCAGTTCGATTGTCATTTTGAGTCTGGTTGCCAGTTCGATTGTCATTTTGAGTCTGGTTGCCAGTTCGATTGTCATTTTGAGTCTGGTTGCCAGTTCGATTGTCATTTTGAGTCTGGTTGCCAGTTGGATTGTCATTTTGAGTGACAAACCAGAATCAAATAAATACTCCTTCTCAAGACGATGTTTGTTTATTTAGTTTATCTAATTAATACGCATGAGATATTTTAAGGCTACATGACTGTAAAAGTCACCAAACTGTAAATTGATTTGAATGCTTTCCCAAATTATTGGTTATTCGCATGCCTAAAATTAGTTGCAAATTAGCTGTGATCAAAAGATCATACCGTGACTGACTTATGAGGTGAGATTTATGAATACAATTTAAACCTCGACAGTTGCCAAGCACATGGCTTGCTATATTTATGAAAAATTGTCCAATGAAAAAATCCCACGAAAACCCAAGCATCTTCCTTCATTAGTTTCAGACATTTCTTCAATAGAAACATTATGTTTTTTGGCAGGTTATCAATTTGTACATGTCTATCAATGGACCAATACTTCAGGAATTTAACGCTCAGCCTATATCGCAAATGGTTGTGGGAGCGGGTGCACAAATATTAGAAGGACATGATGTCCTGACTGTAGATTTCGGCCTGGACAGATTTGGTTTCGAAAATTTTAGAAACCCTGCCAATACGTGTAAAATTACAAATACAATGTGTATTAATACGTGTAAAATTACAAATACAATGTGTATTAATACGTGTAAAATTACAAATACAATGTGTATTAATACGTGTAAAATTACAAATACAATGTGTATTAATACGTGTAAAATTACAAATGAATTGTGAACTATGTTTTGCTGTGCTTGTTATTCATTTACAACCGACCGTATAACACACTTCATTGATAATAACTGAATCTTTTGCAATTCATGGAATTTACAGCTTTTTGGAAGATTCAGTTATAAAAAAGGATCTTATCTTCGTGTTCACTGGTTATTGAATTTATTTAACTCGTCTTCTAAACAATATAACAGCTCGCAAGAGTCTAGTTTTTATCGTTATTAGAAGTTAAAATAAATTCACATGAGCACTCATTTAATATCCTATATATATCATATTTAGGTGACATGATGTACATTAAGTCAGCGGAGCAGTATTATACAAATAAAACATCTGTCACTGAAGATAAATTTATTAACTTTTTATGAGTTTGTTGTAGGGGCACAGAGGTAAGATTTGTAATGGTTGAGATGGCATACAGGTTTCAAATTCTACATAATTACAAACTTACATGTTGATTCCAACCTAAACAGGTTGAAGTTTCTCAGAAGGTAGTCATGCAATGTTAGGAACTGTAGGTTGATCTTGGGCAGAGCCAGGGTTCCTGCAATAAACAATACTTTTATCACTAATCTACTCTCAAACATGCAACCCTAGAACATTAGACTAATCACTCTAGTGACCTCATTCCTGATGGAAACAATCACAATTAGGGAGAGACTGCAGAACCTGAGACTAATCACTCTAGTGACCTCATTCCTGATGGAAACAATCACAGTTAGGGAGAGACTGCAGAACCTGAGACTAATCACTCTAGTGACCTCATTCCTGATGGAAACAATCACAGTTAGGGAGAGACTGCAGAACCTGAGACTAATCACTCTAGTGACCTCATTCCTGATGGAAACAATCACAATTAGGGAGAGACTGCAGAACCTGAGACTAATTACTCTAGTGACCTCATTCCTGATGGAAACAATCACAATTTGGGAGAGACCTTAGAACCTGAGACTAATCACTCTAATGACCTCATTCCTGATGGAAACAATCACAATTAGGGAGATACCTTAGAACCTGAGACTAATCACTCTAATGACCTCATTCCTGATGGAAACAATCACAATTAGGGAGAGACTGCAGAATCTGAGATTAATCACTCTAGTGACCTCATTCCTGATGGAAACAATCACAATTAGGGAGAGACTGCAGAATCTGAGATTAATCACTCTAGTGACCTCATTCCTGATGGAAACAATCACAATTAGGGAGAGACCTTAGAACCTGAGACTAATCACTCTAATGACCTCATTCCTGATGGAAACAATCACAATTAGGGAGAGACTGTAGAACCTGAGACTAATTACTCTAGTGACCTCATTCCTGATGGAAACAATCACAATTAGGGAGAGACCTTAGAACCTGAGACTAATTACTCTAGTGACCTCATTCCTGATGGAAACAATCACAATTAGGGAGAGACTGCAGAACCTGAGACTAATTACTCTAGTGACCTCATTCCTGATGGAAACAATCACAATTGGGGACAATTGCACTCGCCGGTATTTTTACTTGTCCATGGACAAGTTACATTCGAAAATATACTTGCCCGGCGTAACAAATGACCGGGTCAGGCAACTCGGGCTATTGATTTCGCCACCCCTGATAATATTATGTAGAAATGATGTTGACTTACTATATGTGTGATCGATGGATGGATGGATAAGACAAAATTATTTATATACATGAATAAGAGAGTTGATTGTAATTTCCCATTAGTCATAATTGACCAGTCACCGCCTGCCAATCAAACTAATAAATTATCCAATCAGCTATCAATATTTCACACCTGGCGTTTTAAAATTAGAAAATAAGGGTTAACCAGTTATTACATTATAGATAAGTAAATGAATTGTATGTAAACATTTAACAAATATTGTATATATGTATGTATGTCTGTATGTATGTTCCATTAATGTCAAACTCCTTACAGGGACCTAGACATGTTTTCCTGGACAGGCTTAGCCGACCAAAGCATTTTACCAGTACTAAGCAATGTGTGTGAGGTGCCTTGCCTCAATGATACTACATACGTGTGTTGACCGAGTATCGAACCCGGGACAATTTGATTCCAAATCAGACGCTCTACCACTGAACCACGGATGCCACACAATATTACTTACATATAAAGAAGAAGATGCTAGCCTGTCACAAAAATGATATTCATGTTTATTGAACAAAGAGAAATATTTATTTCATTTTTATTGACACAAACTGTTTGTATAATTTAGAGTCGATCATTTTTTCTAGTGAAATTTTAATTTGTCATGATTAGTTACTAATGTGAATGCTCCAGGCTTTGTGATGTACCATATTTAAAGTGTTTAATCACCTTGTATATTATACAATCTTAATGCTTGAGGCTTTGTGATGTACCATATTTAAAGTGTTTAATCACCTTGTATATTATACAATCTTAATGCTTGAGGCTTTGTGATGTACCATATTTAAAGTGTTTAATCACCTTGTATATTATACAATCTTAATGCTTGAGGCTTTGTGATGTACCATATTTAAAGTGTTTAATCACCTTGTATATTATACAATCTTAATGCTCCAGGCTTTGTGATGTACCATATTTAAAGTGTTTAATCACCTTGTATATTATACAATCTTAATGCTTGAGGCTGTGTGATGTACCATATTTAAAGTGTTTAATCACCTTGTATATTATACAATCTTAATGCTTGAGGCTTTGTGATGTACCATATTTAAAGTGTTTAATCACCTTGTATATTATACAATCTTAATGCTTGAGGCTTTGTGATGTACCATATTTAAAGTGTTTAATCACCTTGTATATTATACAATCTTAATGCTCCAGGCTTTGTGATGTACCATATTTAAAGTGTTTAATCACCTTGTATATTATACAATCTTAATGCTTGAGGCTGTGTGATGTACCATATTTAAAGTGTTTAATCACCTTGTATATTATACAATCTTAATGCTTGAGGCTTTGTGATGTACCATATTTAAAGTGTTTAATCACCTTGTATATTATACAATCTTAATGCTTGAGGCTTTGTGATGTACCATATTTAAAGTGTTTAATCACCTTGTATATTATACAATCTTAATGATTGAGGCTTTGTGATGTACCATATTTAAAGTGTTTAATCACCTTGTATATTATACAATCTTAATGCTTGAGGCTTTGTGATGTACCATATTTAAAGTGTTTAATCACCTTGTATATTATACAATCTGAATGATTGAGGCTTTGTGATGTACCATATTTAAAGTGTTTAATCACCTTGTATATTATACAATCTGAATGCTTGAGGCTTTGTGATATACCATATTTAAAGTGTTTAATCATCTTGTATATTATACCATCTGAATGCTTGAGGCTTTGCGATGTACCATATTTAAAGTGTCACCTTGTATATTATACAATCTGAATGCTTGAGGCTTTGTGATGTACCATATTTAAAGTGTCACCTTGTATATTATACAATCTGAATGCTTGAGGCTTTGTGATGTACCATATTTAAAGTGTCACCTTGTATATTATACAATCTGAATGCTTGAGGCGTTGTGTTGTACCATATTTAAAGTGTCACCTTGTATATTATACAATCTGAATGCTTGAGGCTTTGTGATGTACCATATTTAAAGTGTCACCTTGTATATTATACAATCTTAATGCTTCAAACCGAACACATTTCTTAGTCCCAAACTTTTCCCTTGTTTGTTCATTGTAGAAAAACCTCTGTAAACCAGAACTCTTCTTTTCCGAAAACCAAACAGATTGTTTGAAAGCATATGTGCATTTTCAACTGTAATTTACCCCTGTAAACTGAACAGCAACTTGTCTTGAAACCGACTATTCATTTAAACAAGCAACTTTCAGCACTTTTTATCAGAATATTGTATTGTACACATAACATTAATCAGTACTTTACTAACTACCAAACTATTAACTTGTCACAGTCTCCTTTTTAAGTACTGCAGAGTTGAATTGTTAACTTAGGAGAAATCTACCCCACTATGAAAAAACCCTCCAAACGGAACTTTACCTCTGGACCGGTGACTATTCGGTTAAGAGTGTTTTCACTGTATATAATTTTACATGTTGTAATTTTTCTTGTAGCCCAAATGCATTTATGCTGTAGGGACTTTAAACACATTTATATAGTAGTAGTTTGCTATGTTAGGAAATCTAGACAAAATGATTACATCATTACAATGCTATATTCCTGGTTCAATCCATAGATTTCTATATATCACAGAGCCATCTTGATATTGATTGTCGCAGGTTTGGCATTACTGGGTCACGTGATCTTAGTGGTGGAGCGACTGTGCAATTGGCAACTGCTAAATTACCCATATGAATTAAACATAATTGACTGTCTAACCTTCGCCATTATAGTATTCTGTGGGCACAATGTTCTCGTCCCAGATAATGTCCTCAGTCGGGTACAGTGGCATCTCGTTGATCTGCTCCAGCTGACATTTCTTCTTCTCATGCTGACTGACCTACACAAATAGCAAAACTATATAGCAAACCCATACATATAGCAAACCCACACATATAGCAAACCCACACATATAGCAAACCCACACATATAGCAAACCCATATAGCAAACCCACACATATAGCAAACCCATATAGCAAACCCACACATATAGCAAACCCATATAGCAAATCCACACATATAGCAAACCTATATAGCAAACCCACATAGCAAACCCATACATATAGCAAACCCATATAGCAAACCCATACATATAGCAAACCCATATAGCAAACCCACACATATAGCAAACCCATATAGCAAACCCACATAGTAAACCTATATAGCAAACCCATATAGCAAACCCACACATATAGCAAACCCATATAGCAAACCCACACATATAGCAAACCTATATAGCAAACCCATATAGCAAACCCATACATATAGCAAACACACATAGCAAACCTACACATATAGCAAACCTACACATATAGCAAACCTACACACATAGCAAACCCATACATATAGCAAACCCACACATATAGCAAACCCACACATATAGCAAACCCACACATATAGCAAACCTACACATATAGCAAACCCACACATATAGCAAACCTACACATATAGCAAACCTACACATATAGCAAACCTACACATATAGCAAACCTACACATATAGCAAACCCATACATATAGCAAACCCACACATATAGCAAACCCATATAGCAAACCTACACATATAGCAAACCTACACATATAGCAAACCTACACATATAGCAAACCCATACATATAGCAAACCTACACATATAGCAAACCTACACATATAGCAAACCCATACATATAGCAAACCCATATAGCAAACCTACACATATAGCAAACCCACACATATAGCAAACCCATATAGCAAACCTACACATATAGCAAACCCACACATATAGCAAACCCATACATATAGCAAACCCATACATATAGCAAACCTACATATATAGCAAACCTACACATATAGCAAACCAACACATATAGCAAACCTACACATATAGCAAACCTACACATATAGCAAACCCATACATATAGCAAACCCACACATATAGCAAACCTACACAAATAGCAAACCCATACATATAGCAAACCTACACATATAGCAAACATACACATATAGCAAACCCATACATATAGCAAACCTACACATATAGCAAACCTACACATATAGCAAACCCATACATATAGCAAATCCATATAGCAAACCTACACATATAGCAAACCCACACATATAGCAAACCCATATAGCAAACCTACACATATAGCAAACCCATATAGCAAACCTACACATATAGCAAACCCACACATATAGCAAACCCATACATATAGCAAACCCACACATATAGCAAACCTACACATATAGCAAACCTACACATATAGCAAACCCACACATATAGCAAACCAATATAGCAAACCTACACATATAGCAAACCCATACATATAGCAAACCTACACATATAGCAAACCTACACATATAGCAAACCCATATAGCAAACCTACACATATAGCAAACTCACACATATAGCAAACCAATATAGCAAACCTACACATATAGCAAACCCACACATATAGCAAACCTACACATATAGCAAACCTACACATATAGCAAACCTACACATATAGCAAACCCACACATATAGCAAACCCACACATATAGTAAACCCATATAGCAAACCTACACATATAGCAAACCTACACATATAGCAAACCTACACATATAGCAACCCAACAAACCACAATACAACCCATATAGCAAACCTACACATATAGCAAACCCATATAGCAAACCTACACATATAGCAAACCCACACATATAGCAAACCCATATAGCAAACCTACACAAATAGCAAACCCATATAGCAAACCCATACATATAGCAAACCCATATAGCAAACCCACACATATAGCAAACCCACATAGCAAACCCACACATATAGCAAACCCATATAGCAAACCTACACAAATAGCAAATCCATATAGCAAACCCATACATATAGCAAACCCACAAACCCATATAGCAAACCCACATAGCAAACCTACACAAATAGCAAACCCATATAGCAAACCCATATAGCAAACCTACACAAATAGCAAACCCATATAGCAAACCCATACATATAGCAAACCCATATAGCAAACCTACACAAATAGCAAACCTACACAAATAGCAAACCCATATAGCAAACCCATATAGCAAACCTAAACATATAGCAAACCCATATAGCAAACCTAAACATATAGCAAACCCATATAGCAAACCCATATAGCAAACCTAAACATATAGCAAACCCATACATATAGCAAACCCATATAGCAAACTCATATATATAGCAAACCCATATAGCAAACCTAAACATATAGCAAACCCATATAGCAAACCTACACATATAGCAAACCCACACATATAGCAAACCCATACATATAGCAAACCCACACATATAGCAAACCTACACATATAGCAAACCTACACATATAGCAAACCCATATAGCAAACCTACACATATAGCAAACCCACACATATAGCAAACCAATATAGCAAACCTACACATATAGCAAACCCATACATATAGCAAACCCACACATATAGCAAACCCACACATATAGCAAACCCACACATATAGCAAACCCATACATATAGCAAACCCATATAGCAAACCTACACATATAGCAAACCCATACATATAGCAAACCCACATAGCAAACCTAAACATATAGCAAACCCACACATATAGCAAACCTACACATATAGCAAACCTATACATATAGCAAACTTACACATATAGCAAACCCATATAGCAAACCTACACATATAGCAAACCCATATAGCAAACCTACACATATAGCAAACCCATATAGCAAACCTACACATATAGCAAACCCACACATATAGCAAACCCATATAGCAAACCTACACAAATAGCAAACCCATATAGCAAACCCATACATATAGCAAACCCATATAGCAAACCCACACATATAGCAAACCCACATAGCAAACCCACACATATAGCAAACCCATATAGCAAACCTACACAAATAGCAAATCCATATAGCAAACCCATACATATAGCAAACCCACACATATAGCAAACCCATATAGCAAACCTACACAAATAGCAAACCCATATAGCAAACCCATACATATAGCAAACCCATATAGCAAACCCACACATATAGCAAACCCACACATATAGCAAACCCACATAGCAAACCCACACATATAGCAAACCCATATAGCAAACCTACACAAATAGCAAACCCATATAGCAAACCCATATAGCAAACCCACACATATAGCAAACCTACACAAATAGCAAACCCATATAGCAAACCCATACATATAGCAAACCCATATAGCAAACCTACACAAATAGCAAACCTACACAAATAGCAAACCCATATAGCAAACCCATATAGCAAACCTAAACATATAGCAAACCCATATAGCAAACCTAAACATATAGCAAACCTAAACATATAGCAAACCCATACATATAGCAAACCCATATAGCAAACTCATATATATAGCAAACCCATATAGCAAACCTAAACATATAGCAAACCCATATAGCAAACGCATATAGCAAACCTACAGATATAGCAAACCCATATAGCAAACCTATATAGGAAACCCATATAGCAATACATATAGCAAACCCATATAACAATACATATAGCAAACCCATGTAGCAAACCTACACATATAGCAAACCCATATAGCAATACATATAGCAAACCCATATAACAATACATATAGCAAACCCATATAGCAATACATATAGCAAACCCATATAGCAATACATATAGCAAACCTACACATATAGCAAACCTATATGAAATAAACCAGAATAAACACAATACATATCACCAGAATAAATACAATACATATCACCAGAATAAATACACAATACATATCACCAGAATAAATACACAATACATATTACCAGAATAAATACACAATACATATCACCAGAATAAATACACAATACATATCACCAGAATAAATACACAATACATATCACCAGAATAAATACACAATACATATCACCAGAATTAATACACAATACATATCACCAGAATAAATACACAATACATATCACCAGAATAAATACACAATACATATCACCAGAATAAATACAATACATATCACCAGAATAAATACAATACATATCACCAGAATAAATACACAATACATATCACCAGAATAAATACAATACATGTCACCAGAATTATTATACAATACATATTACACAGAATAAATACAATACATATCACCAGAATAAATACACAATACATATCACCAGAATAAATACAATACATGTCACCAGAATTAATACAATACATATCACCAGAATAAATACAATACATATCACCAGAAAAATACACAATACATATCACCAAATAAATACACAAACAATACATATCACCAGAATAAATACACAATACATATCACCAGAATAAATACACAATACATATCACCAGAATAAATACACAATACATATCACCAGAATAAATACACAATACATATCACCAGAATAAATACACAATACATATCACCAGAATAAATACACAATACATATCACCAGAATAAATACACAATACATATCACCAGAATAAATACAATACATATCACCAGAATAAATACACAATACATATCACCAGAATAAATACACAATACATATCACCAGAATAAATACAATACATATCACCAGAATAAATACAATACATATCACCAGAATAAATACACAATACATATCACCAGAATAAATACAATACATGTCACCAGAATTAATATACAATACATATCAGTGGAACTCACCAACAATTCCAGAAGAAACTCTCTGTCATGGGTTGACTCCTGTCCCTCTTCTAGCATATGTAGCATATTTAGGTGTCCCAATACTGTGTGTATATCACTTGTACTGTAATGAAAGAATCACTATGACAGGCTGAAACCTCAGGAAAGTTGGTTAAACAGTTGGCACTAGATCAACAGAAGAATAACTGTGCCCGGCTAAAACCTCAGGAAGGTTGGAAGGTTCGTTAAACAGTTGGCACTAGATCAACAGAAGAATCACTGTGCCCAGCTAAAACCTCAGGAAGGTTGGAAGGAGGCTAAACAGTTGGCACTAGATCAACAGAAGAATCACTGTGCCCGGCTAAAACCTCAGGAAGGTTGGAAGGAGGTTAAACAGTTGGCACTAGATCAACAGAAGAATCACTGTGCCCGGCTAAAACCTCCAGAAGGTTGGTTAAACAGTTGGCACTAGATCAACAGAAGAATCAATTTGTCTGAGGTTGGATGGGGGTTAAACAGTTGGTGCAAGACGAGCAGAAGAATCACTATGCGAATCAAGAAGACATGTGAGAAGTGTAAGCAGTTGGAACATGACCAACAGAAGAACCATTATATCCATCTAAAGGCCTCAGGAATGTTGGGGTGCGGGTAAGTTGTCATCATAAGACTGAGACAGATGGTGTACTATGGACAAGATGTATAAGTAAGTTAGTATATCTCATCAACATCAACAATTGGAAATGCCAGATTTCGTACCCATTATCACAAATCTCCAAAACAGCTTGTATCCGGGAGAACAAATCAGTATGGATTTTTATGTATAACTATAACTACTAATACAACCAAATGTGTAAACATTATTTGATATGGTTCTAAATACCCAGTGATTGTCACAATTATGAAAACATTTCTTTTATAATCGAGTATACAGCAGAACAATGACATAATTTTTTTATGAAGATTTCAACCTGCAAATTTTAACTTGATATTCGTAAATTTAATCCATTGTAGCAGTTGTTCACACTTCATGACATGTCTATTTACATGTGACAGATTGTTAAGGACTTCTGTGATCTACTAGCTATGAGACAACTTAGCCATCGTCAGTGGTAAACAATTATGTTTTGTGTGTTGTCCAGAGATGTAATTACTGGATTCAGTTTATTAGAATTACGGATCAATTTTTAAAAGTGTTTGGTTATTTAGACCAGGCCGTTTAAATCGATCAATGTCCGGTAAACTACCAGTTTTAGAACTTCTAATTAACATAGTACAGTCCCACCTCCACAAACGTCACCTCCCATGAGCGACACCCTCTTTATAACGTCAACATTATTCCCACCCGTTGTGTTTTAATACCATTTCACCTCTCACGAACGACACCTCCCAACAACACAGTCAATTTCCCACCCAGCGATACAGAAAACCTCCCAAGAACAGACACAAATGTGGCTGAAAAAAGAAACAGTATGTACATGTATGTGTCATCGCCAATTGTTCCTTTCAATTTTCAATAAACAGTAATTATCTTAATCTGTGGCCATATCCGGGGGCCAATAATCTAAGTGTGAAAATAATCATTGTTTACGGGTATTCTTTCAATAAACAGCTTGACATGATTGGCAGGTTGTTTTAAATACTGCGTATATGTTTTGATCGCTTAAGATGAAGAAAAAGTCCGCCTCCGTGGTCAAGTGGTTACGGTCACTGACTTGTATACCACTGTAACCTATCATCACTGATGGTCACGGGTTTCGAGCCCCGCTCAGGCCGTGTCTCATTTATATGAAAAAGTTAGCAGTTTCTTACGGAGGTTGGTGCACCCAAGTACTGGTTAACCGCTGGAGCCTGCCCAGGAAAGGTGTTGTTAAGTAAACTGCCTGCCGGCGATATAGCCCGAAATGGTGCTGATGCAGGCGTAAAACCCAAAATATATAAATGAAGAAAAAAGGAATTTTGCAGGTGCATACCATATACGGCCATACCTCGTCTGTCAATAGAGGAGACTGTTTATAAACATTATATGTTTATTTAATAATTATCTCATTAAAATGAGTAAAGTATTTTTCATTATCCCGGGTTTGCTTTATTACAATGCAATTAAGATGAAGAAAAAAGGAATTTTGCAGGTGCAACTTATGTTTGTTTAAAAATTATCTCGTTGAAATGAATTAAGTATTTCCGGGTTTAGCGTTTATTACAATGCAATGTTTTTTTATCACATACCGTAATAAGATAATTTAGGATCAGTTTTCGGACACGCCTCATCCAAAATACTTAACAAATATCTGAAATTAAATCAAACATACGATCCCAAAAATCAATTGATCTATTTCCGTGCACTCTTGTACTCGATCGGAACTGTGTCCGAGTACCTGAGTATCAAAATTGCTAGTCGTTGCCATCCTTAATTTTATATAATTGAAATGCGTTATTTATCAGACTTTGACTTTGATGTATTGAAAACATTAATTAATGTACACAATTGTCATCAATTTGCATAATTTGGCGATTTTAACACATTGCATCCTCAGATATTCAATCTTAGTTCAATCTATCATATAATTAAAGTAGTACCCCATTCTGTATACTCTATAATCAAATCAGTATGAGCAATCATAACTGATAAAACTGACTATTCCCACATTCCAAACTTCAAAAAGTTGAACCTCCCTAGAACAACAACCTCTCTACAACAACCAATCTTGGGTGTATCCGGATGGTGTTTGCTCTGGAGACTGTAGCTTTGAAAGTCCATGTGTGACAGTATGTAAGTCATTTCATATAGTTTGTTATCTCCCTTATTTCATTATTTCATAAGAGTATGAATACATATTTGAGAATTGAAGTATGACTGGGGTAATTGGGCTTACCGCCAGATTTGATATTCACTCAGTTGTCAGGGTTTTTGATGATTGAGCTTATTTACCCTCGCCTCTGGCGAACCATATGGGCGAGCGTCAGGGTTTTTGGAGATCAGTCATACATTTATTTACTAGCTGTGTACAGAAAATTTTACCAATAATCTACAGTTTTATTCAGGTTAGTTTCCTTCTAGTGAATTTGTGTAATTTGCATTTGTCTGGTAATATTAATGCATTTATGCAGTATTATTTGTTTGATAAATAAGTGATTAGCTGGAATGGTTTTGAGCACCGGTTTGTTTACTAGAGTCCGATAATTTTGATCGCGTTTATGTATGTTTATATTTACGCGGGTAATGATATTTACGGTTGGAATGAATACTTTCAAAGTAGCAGTGAAATCTATTACTCTATGCATGTTACACATCTATCATTCTATGTTCTCTGCACGTTTGCCACTTTCTGTTATTTGCAGTAACAAGACTTAACACTAATGGCACTGAATGGTTGAGATGAGCAGAGAGGCTGTGAAAGCTTAGACCCATAGTTTGGTGAGTGATATGTGTGTGTGTTAATGTTATGTACAGTGAATGTCCCATAGTGGAACATACACATATAGAGTCTATGCCCAGGTTGAACCATAGTCACTAGTCACTACACTAGTCACTAAACCAGTCACTATAACGAAGATTTTATACTAGTAAGTATATAAGTAATATGTATGTAATTGTTCCAAGTGCTATGATTGTTATATATATATATGTATGATTGATTGTTGTAGGTATTATATAATGGGATGATGTGATCCTGTATTTAATGTCGATTATCATGTACTTTTCAGAGTGAGGCTTACAGCCTTATGTACAGCTTACAGCTTAGTATCATCATCATCATCATATCGCACCTACTCCTGGATCACATACCAAATAAAGACAATACATATACGAACCCTTATATAGTCGTTGTTTATGACATGAATGTAGAGCGAAGTACCCCCATAACCCACTACTATATATAACACACAAGTGAAATAATATTTTATAATACACATAAATGAAACAAATTTCTGTTTATTTCAGACTTGGAAATGTATTTTGTAGGGATAGCAACGAATATTCCGAATATTCGCTCAGTGTAAAGTCTACTCTATCAGAGGTCTGGTGTTGTTGTTTATTTGGCTTTGAGCTGGTACTATAAGAACTATTACACCCAAAACAGAGTGTTTGAATTATGTATTTTTATACAGAGGTCACAAGACTTTGAGCTAGATTCAAAATGTAGCCATTCTTCCAAGACTCTTAATTGGCAATTTTGGTAATTTAGCTCTTTTTGAGGGAGGTGTTTCGTAAGATTCAGAATCACTCAACGATTAACTGAAGCCATTTTGAACATTGGTAACACCTGCTGCTGTATTAGTTTATTTATAATTGCCACCGCCGAGACATCTGGGCGAGTGAATCGTTGATTATGTCTGATCTAAGATGCTTATGGTGACAACAGGAGGAGGTAAGTCCTGGGGGTGGTGCTTGCAAGTCCTGGGGTGGTGCTTGCAAGTTCTGGGGGTGGTGCTTGCAAGTCATGGGGTGGTGCTTGCAAGTTCTGGGGGTGGTGCTTGCAAGTCCTGGGGGTGGTGCTTACAAGTCATGGTGGGGTGGTGCTTGCAAGTTCTGGGGGTGGTGCTTGCAAGTCCTGGGGTGGTGCTTGCAAGTTCTGGGGGGGTGCTTGCAAGTCATGGGGTGGTGCTTGCAAGTCCTGGAGGTGGTGCTTGCAAGTCCTGGGGGTGGTGCTTGCAAGTCCTGGGGGTGGTGCTTGCAAGTACTGGGTGTGGTGCTTGCAAGTACTGGATGTGGTGCTTGCAAGTCCTGGGGGTGGTGCTTGCTTCTTGCGAACAACAGGTCCTTGTTAGGGCCACATCCTCCACATTTGTCACCACGCAGTATCAGAAACTGCCAGCAGCCATCCTGTTCAAGGGTCTTCGTGACATCAAGGAATCCTCGGGCTGTTCCCCTCATGCCGGGCTCAAACAAAAAAATTGAGAAACCGAGTCCATGTCGAGGAGACGAGGTCTTGAATAAGCTGCTATTGCGGGACGTGCCTAGGTCACGACTTGCACATTGTGGAGGTTGACCTGGTGGCAAACTCTCCATTTACCAATTGACCTTTCTGCCGATTTTGATTGACAGCTGGCGTTAGCCAATCGCATCACACCATTCGCGCACACCCCCGGCAACGGTTTATCGCCGCCATCTTGTTAGACAAACCATGCATATTAGACAAATTAGTAACGAGTAGACAAATTTGAAAAGGCGTGAATTTGATCGAAAATACGGGTTTAAAATTGTTTTAATGATGTTGAAAATGTGTAGCTTTGGTGTGTGGGTTAGTTATAGTACAAAATTAGTTGATATCCTGGTGATCGACGTTAAATTCAACCCATTTCAAAATCCTTGGACAAATCTAAGTGTGTATATGAACCACAAAATACCAGACAGCTGCTTTAAAAACAATGCATCTATAAAAACACCGACTGACCCCATATAGTCATTCTTTTCTAGCAAACACAGCAATCAAATTTAAGCGTGTCACACTGTTTATTGGGAGTAATCAACAACTAACCGACTACCGGTACATCACAGAGACCGCCGACTTATAATATCCCGATAGGGGCCTACTGCTATTATCAAGATCAAAGTATTGCACATCGGAATTTAGCACTGATTGTGCTAATTGGTCAATTATAAAATGTATGCACATAATTATAGTATTGATTACTACACCGAGTCATTGTTTTATCGTTCTGTCAGACAAACGAGTTATTTAGTAAAATTTTAATCAAATCTGATAACGAGTGATCGTGATCTGAAATTTTTTGAAAAATAATTACAAATTAATTAATGCTGTCTGTCATTGACAATGGTGAAAAGATGTAGTTACGGGCTGTGTGACAGTGATAGTAGATATCCAGATCGATTGATAGGTGACGTTAAATTCGTGCCATTTCCAAAACCTAAGACAAATCTTGAAAAATGTCTAGGGTGGATTAAGTTGTGTGGACGACCAAACGACCAGCTGAATACATCCAAAATTAATGCA
>CM026397.1:91971962-91996889 GCA_014843695.1 Archivesica marissinica | reverse complement strand
GGTGGTGCTTGCAAGTTCTGGGGGGGTGCTTGCAAGTCATGGGGTGGTGCTTGCAAGTCCTGGAGGTGGTGCTTGCAAGTCCTGGGGGTGGTGCTTGCAAGTCCTGGGGGTGGTGCTTGCAAGTACTGGGTGTGGTGCTTGCAAGTACTGGATGTGGTGCTTGCAAGTCCTGGGGGTGGTGCTTGCTTCTTGCGAACAACAGGTCCTTGTTAGGGCCACATCCTCCACATTTGTCACCACGCAGTATCAGAAACTGCCAGCAGCCATCCTGTTCAAGGGTCTTCGTGACATCAAGGAATCCTCGGGCTGTTCCCCTCATGCCGGGCTCAAACAAAAAAATTGAGAAACCGAGTCCATGTCGAGGAGACGAGGTCTTGAATAAGCTGCTATTGCGGGACGTGCCTAGGTCACGACTTGCACATTGTGGAGGTTGACCTGGTGGCAAACTCTCCATTTACCAATTGACCTTTCTGCCGATTTTGATTGACAGCTGGCGTTAGCCAATCGCATCACACCATTCGCGCACACCCCCGGCAACGGTTTATCGCCGCCATCTTGTTAGACAAACCATGCATATTAGACAAATTAGTAACGAGTAGACAAATTTGAAAAGGCGTGAATTTGATCGAAAATACGGGTTTAAAATTGTTTTAATGATGTTGAAAATGTGTAGCTTTGGTGTGTGGGTTAGTTATAGTACAAAATTAGTTGATATCCTGGTGATCGACGTTAAATTCAACCCATTTCAAAATCCTTGGACAAATCTAAGTGTGTATATGAACCACAAAATACCAGACAGCTGCTTTAAAAACAATGCATCTATAAAAACACCGACTGACCCCATATAGTCATTCTTTTCTGGCAAACACAGCAATCAAATTTAAGCGTGTCACACTGTTTATTGGGAGTAATCAACAACTTACCGACTACCGGTACATCACAGAGACCGCCGACTTATAATATCCCGATAGGGGCCTACTGCTATTATCAAGATCAAAGTATTGCACATCGGAATTTAGCACTGATTGTGCTAATTGGTCAATTATAAAATGTATGCACATAATTATAGTATTGATTACTACACCGAGTCATTGTTTTATCGTTCTGTCAGACAAACGAGTTATTTAGTAAAATTTTAATCAAATCTGATAACGAGTGATCGTGATCTGAAATTTTTTGAAAAATAATTACAAATTAATTAATGCTGTCTGTCATTGACAATGGTGAAAAGATGTAGTTACGGGCTGTGTGACAGTGATAGTAGATATCCAGATCGATTGATAGGTGACGTTAAATTCGTGCCATTTCCAAAACCTAAGACAAATCTTGAAAAATGTCTAGGGTGGATTAAGTTGTGTGGACGACCAAACGACCAGCTGAATACATCCAAAATTAATGCAAACAGATATATTTGCACAAAAGTAAGTTGAAATTAATTTTATTTATGCATAATAAAATATTTCGAAAAAATATATTCTGCATTTATAGATCTACCGTTCACAAGAGATATGTGAGTATAATGGTGATTAAAATTATACATGTGGTTCATACATATTGTCGTGGATGGTGCACTAGGGATCAGATAGTAGTAATAGTACCCATGCATGTGCAGAGCTGTGGGATTCCCATATTAGCTCAGTGAACGTACTGGTGTTCAGTTTTTGGGCCTAATGTTCGAGTCTTCTAGGAGGCATAGGGTCGAGTCTCTCAAGACGGTGGCATATTTCATTTCTTTTGATGTCAAAGTTGACACGATGTGGTTGTTCACTCTTCCGTTGACTGCGCAAGCATTTTCCACGAACACTTAACACGTCCTCATCCGTTAAATATATCTGTACTTTAGAGAAATAACCTTCACTGAAGAACCTAAAACCCTTGCCTTCTTGCTTTCAACGAGATATTCTTATCTGGGTGAAATAAAACCGAGAAATTTGATGGAATTTTATCTAGATTAATTTGATGCAGGTCTGTGTTAGACGCCATTTTGTTATATAGCTTGTCTCGCGTGGTTACAGCGAGCACCTGTAACTATGGGGGCGCGTGCCTAAGTAGCGTTTGCAGAAAGGTCAATTCTATTCTATAGAAAACTTGCCAATAATCCAATTGTTTGGGACTATTCTGGTGTTAACAAGCTCTTTTATTTATTTACGAAAATAATTAATCATAACTACTTTCCATTTGCTTTTAATTTTCGGCAGCCGCCAAAGGTTTACTCAATTTGCTTGAGTTTGTGAAAATTATAAATCTTTGAATTTGATCTTCAAACAGTTGCCGATGAAATTTCAGTCAATTATCCCAGGGCAATCATGGACGAGAATAAACAATAATTTATCATACTTTAATTGCCGAGTTGATAACCCAATCATCGGTATGATTAAATAGCCAGTCTAATATTGCAAAGTAACCCCTCGAGTGTAATTCACATATTATGCGTATTGACATGTGTACTCTACAATACAATCGGACAGAGTCAATCGATTTTCATTTTCGCATTTTCACACTACTCGAGACAATTTAGGAAACCGAGCTACCAGTCAAAAACTATGACGAACAATTAATTTACTTCCATTTTGGGTGGATTTTTGTATTTTCGCAAATTGGAATTTTCTTGAGCCATTACTCTTTTTTTATCGCAAATGGCTCTAGTTGCTAATGCTAGCGTGGGGCCGGAAATAACATGAAACTAATATAGTGGCTTCAGGGCTCAAGCTAGACTCCAATTTTTGGGAGAAGTCACTTCTCCCTCCAGATGGTTTAGGAAGAAATGAGAAAATTTAGGGAGAAGTGGGGAGACTTTGACTGTTTACCGACTGCAAATAGTGAACCCGTATTTAGTCGAGGTTTGCAGGATATAAGAACTATTGTATGTAGCATTGTGTTTATGTAATGTTAATCCTAAACAGAACCGGTGTACATCAATGCTACATTTGCATTAATACATTATTTGTTTCATCTTTCATTTTTAGAATTATAAAATTACAATAGCCAAAATATGTTGTATATACAATTGTTCCAGTTTAAATACAAGTTTGTGGAAATTTTAGTATTGAATTTCTTACATGAATCATTAAATCCCAAGACAACAAATATCACTTGGAGAAATGCAAACACCCGCGCTCTACACTGAATTTATAATAGCATATGTTCATATAATTGTCAGTATTTGCAGAACAATAAACATTATTTACAAGGCTGTCATTACTTCTGGTAACCAAGCTTGCATGATTCTACGACTGGCTATCCATTTTATATACACGGCATACATGTAGGCACTGAAATAATTGGTAAACCAATCGGATAAATTTAGACATGACCACAGAATGTTACCTTGCCCCGATTAATTTTCCATAAATAGCATTGAAAATTTCCAATTTCCAGTGGATTAATTATTTTATTAGTCAATTTTCGCACATATTTTCGACAAATTGGCAATTATCTTAAGTTACCGATTGTTATAAATTGGTTTGTTGTGTCATACAGCATCGATAATTTGCATAATATTACCTGGATATTAATGTTACCTATGTTAATTAGGCTGATTGGCGTTACATATTGATTGTATTAAGTTTATTATCCGGATGTCTGGGGGAGATTATCTTATGCCTCACGGGCAGTATTTCACCATGTGTATTTCGAGACTCAAAATTTAGTGACACGGATTACCATTAATTAAGTATGCCCTCCAGAAATAATGCGAAATGGATGTCGCCCTCATGTCTATTTTAGGCGAAGCGGTGGGAAAAAAAGCGACCACTTCGCTCAAGTCGCTCTCTAGCGTGAGCCCTGGGCTTTATCATATGCAAGAGCTAAACTGATTGACCTTGTTTACCTGAGAGGCTTGAAGTACTTTAGTAGAGAGGCCCTGCTATCAACACTGGCTACATTTGCTATAGCAAACTGTTGTAGATCCGGGAAATGCTTAAAGGCAACTTTCTGAAAACAAGAATATACTTATTGAATACAAGAATGTGAAAGTTCCAAAAGTAAGAGTAAAGCTAATCAGTCCTTTATATTTCGTGACATATTAGTAATTTAGTTTTCAATAACTATTTTGCAAACAATAGCCAGCCACAGTCACGCATACATTAATTGAATTGCTAAAATGTATGCCCCAGTATTATATATACTCCGACAAAAGTTAAGCACCACCTGACTTGTTTCAATAATGTTATGTTATATTTCGGGTTTTACACCTGCATCAGCACCATTTCGGGCTATATCGCCGGCGGGCAGTTTACCTAACAACACCTTTCCTGGGCAGGCTCCAGCAGTTAACCAGTACTTGGGTGCACCAACCTCCGTAAGAAATTGCCAACTTTTTCATATAAATGAGACACGGCCTGAGCGTGGCTCGAACATCAGTGATGATAGGTTACAGTGGTATACAAGTCAGCGACCTTAACCACTCGACCACAGAGGCGGACTTGTTTCAATAATATCATTTCATTATTAGAAAAGTTGTTTCAATAATATCGTTTCTAATAATGAACTTATTTCAAATCGGTTTGCTGTTTTCGTTACCTGTACACACATACTTACTTACCTGTGAAACAGGTTATTGATCGATTTTGATTTGTGTGTATATGACAGGGTGTGTAAAGTGCCACGTGTACTTTTCAACATTTGTGTTTGCGAACGAAAGCTGATTTTTTGGTGTAGTGTAGATTTATCCAGGGCCTCCCCTATCCCACTCCCTCATAATAACTAACCTGTAGAGTCAGGACACGGTCATAGTGTAGATCTATCCTGATGTGTAAATTAATGGCCTCCCCTATACCACTCCCTCATAATAACTAACCTGTAGAGCCAGGACACTGTCGTAGTGTAGATTTATCCAGTTGTGTACATTAAAGCCTCCCCTACCCCACTCCCTCATAATAACTAACCTGTAGAGCCAGGACACGGTCGTAGTGTAGATCTATCCTGTTGTGTAAATTAAGGGCCTCCCCTGTTCCCTCATCAATCTCAAATTCTGCATATACCTTTAACATATCCAATAACTGAAACACAAGACATATATATACATACAACATATCCACTGACTGAAACACATGACATATATATACATACAACATATCCACTGACTGAAACACAAGACATATATATACATACAACATATCCACTGACTGAAACACAAGATATATATATATATACATACAACATATCCACTGACTGAAACACATGACATATATATACATACAACATATCCACTGACTGAAACATAAGACATATATATACATACAACATATCCACTGACTGAAACACATGACATATATATACATACAACATATCCACTGACTGAAACACAAGACATATATATACATACAACATATCCACTGACTGAAACACAAGACATATATATACATACAACATATCCACTGACTGAAACACATGACATATATATACATACAACATATCCACTGACTGAAACACAAGACATATATATACATACAACATATCCACTGACTGAAACACATGACATATATATACATACAACATATCCACTGACTGAAACATAAGACATATATATACATACAACATATCCACTGACTGAAACACATGACATATATATACATACAACATATCCGCTGACTGAAACACAAGACATATATATACATACAACATATCCACTGACTGAAACACAAGATATATATATACATACAACATATCCACTGACTGAAACACAAGACATATATATACATACAACATATCCACTGACTGAAACACATGACATATATATACATATGACATATCCACTGACTGAAACACAAGACATATATATACATACAACATATCCACTGACTGAAACACATGACATATATATACATACAACATATCCACTGACTGAAACATAAGACATATATATACATACAACATATCCACTGACTGAAACACATGACATATATATACATACAACATATCCGCTGACTGAAACACAAGACATATATATACATACAACATATCCACTGACTGAAACACAAGATATATATATACATACAACATATCCACTGACTGAAACACAAGACATATATATACATACAACATATCCACTGACTGAAACACATGACATATATATACATACAACAAATCCACTGACTGAAACACAAGACATATATATACATACAACATATCCACTGACTGAAACACATGACATATATATACATACAACATATCCACTGACTGAAACACATGACATATATATACATACAACACATCCACTGACTGAAACACATGACATATATATACATACAACATATCCACTGACTGAAACACAAGACATATATATACCTTTAACATGTCCACTGACTGAAACACAAGACATATATATACCTTTAACATATCCACTGACTGAAACACAAGACATATATATACCTTTAACATATCCACTGACTGAAACACAAGACATATATATACATACAACATATCCACTGACTGAAACACAAGACATATATATACCTTTAACATATCCACTGACTGAAACACAAGACATATATATACCTTTAACATATCCACTGACTGAAACACAAGACATATATATACATACAACATATCCACTGACTGAAACACAAGATATATATATATACATACAACATATCCACTGACTGAAACACAAAGACATATATATACATACAACATATCCACTGACTGAAACACAAGACATATATATACATACAACATATCCACTGACTGAAACACAAGACATATATATACATACAACACATCCACTGACTGAAACACAAGACATATATATACATACAACACATCCACTGACTGAAACACAAGACATATATATACATACAACATATCCACTGACTGAAACACATGACATATATATACATACAACATATCCAATAACTGAACAGAAGCTATATATGCCCTAGAGCTCGACAAAATCTACTGGGATACAATGTAGAACTATACAAGTCACAAAGTAACACGAAACTTAGTTGTACGGTCCTAAGCCCAACTCCGCAAACTCTGCAAACTAGTCAATGTTTTCCCTAATTCTGATAAAAAAATAGGTCTGGTTGCACCTAAGATACACCTTGGTCAAGAGGTTATTATATAGTCTGGAAGAAGATACTTGTACCTAAAGTACCAACATGCATATTGACTCTTGAAAAATACAGCTCGGCTCTTGAGATTTGACCTCAAGAGTATTGATTCTTGACTTTCAAAGTCTAGTGAATGCCCTGTAGCCTATCTATAGTTCCTATATCCTGCAAACCTCGACTAAATACGGTTTCACAATTTGCAGTCATTGAAATGTCTCCCCATTTCTCCATAAATTTAGTAGTACATGTATACAGTTCTGGTAGTACATGTATATAGTTCTGGTAGTACATGTATACCGTTCTGGTAGTACATGTATACAGTTCTGGTAGTACATGTATACAGTTCTGGTAGTACATGTATACAGTTCTGGTAGTACATGTATACCGTTCTAGTAGTACATGTATACAGTTCTGGTAGTACATGTATACAGTTCTGGTAGTTCATGTATACAGTTCTGGTAGTACATGTATACCATTCTGGTAGTACATGTATACCGTTCTGGTAGTACATGTATACAGTTCTGGTAGTACATGTATACAGTTCTGGTAGTACATGTATACAGTTCTGGTAGTACATGTATATAGTTCTGGTAGTACATGTATATAGCTCTGGTATTATATGTATACAGTTCTGGTAGTACATGTATATAGCTCTGGTAGTATATGTATACAGTTCTGGTAGTACATGTATACAGTTCTGGTAGTACATGTATATAGTCCTGGTAGTACATGTACACAGTTCTGGTAGTACATGTATATAGCTCTGGTAGTACATGTATACAGTCCTGGTAGTACATGTATATAGTTCTGGTAGTACATGTATATAGTCCTGGTAGTACATGTATACAGTTCTGGTAGTACATGTATACAGTTCTGGTAGTACATGTATACCATCCTAGTAGTACATGTATATAGCTCTGGGAGTACATGTATACCATTCTGGTAGTACATGTATACAGTTCTGGTAGTACATGTATACAGTTCTGGTAGTACATGTATACAGTTCTGGTAGTACATGTATATAGCTCTGGTAGTACATGTATACAGTTCTAGTAGTACATGTATATAGTCCTGGTAGTACATGTATACAGTTCTGGTAGTACATGTATATAGCTCTGGTAGTACATGTATATAGTCCTGGTAGTACATGTATACAGTTCTGGTAGTACATGTATACCATCCTGGTAGTACATGTATATAGCTCTGGTAGTACATGTATACCATTCTGGTAGTACATGTATACCATTCTGGTAGTACATGTATACAGTTCTGGTAGTACATGTATACAGTTATGGTAGTACATGTATACATTCTGGGAGTACATGTATACAGTTCTGGTAGTACATGTATACAGTTCTGGTAGTACATGTATACAGTTCTGGTAGTACATGTATACAGATCTGGTAGTACATGTATACAGTTCTGGTAGTACATGTATACAGTTCTGGTAGTACATGTATACCGTTCTGGTAGTACATGTATATAGCTCTGGTAGTACATGTATACAGTTCTGGTAGTACATGTATACAGTTCTGGTAGTACATGTATACAGTTCTAGTAGTACATGTATACAGTTCTAGTAGTACATGTATATAGCTCTGGTAGTACATGTATACAGTTCTGGTAGTACATGTATACAGTTCTAGTAGTACATGTATACAGTTCTGGTAGTACATGTATATAGCTCTGGTGTACATGTATATAGTTCTGGTAGTACATGTATATAGCTCTGGTAGTATATGTATACAGTCCTAGTAGTACATGTATACAGTTCTGGTAGTACATGTATATAGTCCTGGTAGTACATGTATACAGTCCTGGTAGTACATGTATACAGTTCTGGTAGTACATGTATACAGTCCTGGTAGTACATGTATACAGTCCTGGTAGTACATGTATACAGTTCTGGTAGTACATGTATACAGTTATGGTAGTACATGTATACAGTTCTGGTAGTACATGTATACATTCTGGTAGTACATGTATACAGTTCTGGTAGTACATGTATATAGTCCTGGTAGTACATGTATATAGTTCTGGTAGTACATGTATATAGTCCTGGTAGTACATGTATACAGTCCTGGTAGTACATGTATACAGTTCTGGTAGTACATGTATATAGTCCTGGTAGTACATGTATACAGTCCTGGTAGTACATGTATATAGTTATGGTAGTACATGTATATAGTTCTAGTAGTACATGTATATAGTCCTGGTAGTACATGTATACAGTTCTGGTAGTACATGTATACTGTTCTGGTAGTACATGTATACAGTTCTAGTAGTACATGTATATAGTTCTAGTAGTACATGTAAATAGTTCTGGTAGTACATGTATATAGTTCTGGTAGTACATGTATACAGTTCTAGTAGTACATGTATACTGTTCTGGTAGTACATGTATACAGTTCTGGTAGTACATGTATATAGTTCTGGTAGTACATGTATATAGTCCTGGTAGTACATGTATATAGTTATGGTAGTACATGTATACAGTTCTGGTAGTACATGTATATAGTTCTGGTAGTACATGTATACTGTTCTGGTAGTACATGTATATAGTTCTGGTAGTACATGTATACAGTTCTGGTAGTACATGTATATAGTTCTGGTAGTACATGTATACTGTTCTGGTAGTACATGTATACAGTTCTGGTAGTACATGTATATAGCTCTGGTAGTACATGTATATAGCTCTGGTAGTACATGTATACAGTTCTAGTAGTACATGTATACAGTTCTGGTAGTACATGTATACAGTTCTGGTAGTACATGTATACAGCTCTGGTAGTACATGTATATAGTTCTGGTAGTACATGTATACAGTTCTGGTAGTACATGTATATAGTTCTGGTAGTACATGTATACAGTTCTAGTAGTACATGTATACAGCTCTGGTAGTACATGTATACAGTTCTGGTAGTACATGTATATAGCTCTGGTAGTACATGTATATATCTCTGGTAGTACATGTATATAGTCCTGGTAGTACATGTATATAGTTCTGGTAGTACATGTATACAGTCCTGGTAGTACATGTATATAGTCCTGGTAGTACATGTATATAGTTCTGGTAGTACATGTATATAGCTCTGGTAGTACATGTATATAGCTCTGGTAGTACATGTATATAGCTCTGGTAGTACATGTATACAGTCCTGGTAGTACATGTATATAGTCCTGGTAGTACATGTATATAGTTCTGGTAGTACATGTATACAGTCCTGGTAGTACATGTATATAGTTCTGGTAGTACATGTATATAGTTCTGGTAGTACATGTATACAGTTCTGGTAGTACATGTATATAGCTCTGGTAGTACATGTATACAGTCCTGGTAGTACATGTATACAGTCCTGGTAGTACATGTATATAGTTCTGGTAGTACATGTATACAGTCCTGTTAGTACATGTATATAGTTCTGGTAGAACATGTATACAGTTCTGGTAGTACATGTATTTATAAGTAAATACCTCTGAGAACAGTTTGCCGTCCTCACGTCTTGTCAGGTGGGATAAAAGTGAGATACTGACAACGTGGCTGTCGTCCATGAGCGCGTTAAAGAACCGCCGGGTGGGTAGCTGAGCCTCAATGTCTACAAGAAACTCGACAAACCTCTCACAGTACATCACCTTCTCCTCCACAGCTTTACCTGAAAAACACAAGATCATACACGTACAGTATTTGGTCGTATATAAAATAGTGTTTGTTGTACGGGGACATTACATTCCTAACATAAAAGAAACATAGTTAAATCTACTACATGAGCACAACTTGGTGTGCACAACTCAATGAATGCTACTACATGAGCACTACTTGGTGTGCACAACTCAATGAATGCTACTACATGAGCACTACTTGGTGTGCACAACTCAATGAATGCTACTACATGAGCACTACTTGGTGTGCACAACTCAATGAATGCTACTACATGAGCACTACTTGGTGTGCACAACTCAATGAATGCTACTACATGAGCACTACTTGGTGTGCACAACTCAATGAATGCTACTACATGAGCACTACTTGGTGTGCACAACTCAATGAATGCTACTACATGAGCACTACTTGGTGTGCACAACTCAATGAATGCTACTACATGAGCACTACTTGGTGTGCACAACTCAATGAATGCTACTACATGAGCACTACTTGGTGTGCACAACTCAATGAATGCTACTACATGAGCACTACTTGGTGTGCACAACTCAATGAATGCTACTACATGAGCACTACTTGGTGTGCACTACTCAATGAATGCTACTACATGAGCACTACTTGGTGTGCACTACTCAATGAATGCTACATGAGCACTACTTGGTGTGCACTACTCAATGAATGCTACTACATGAGCACTACTTGGTGTGCACAACTCAATGAATGCTACTACATGAGCACTACTTGGTGTGCACAACTCAATGAATGCTACTACATGAGCACTACTTGGTGTGTACTACTCAGTGAATGCTACTACATGAGCACTACTTGGTGTGCACTACTCAATGAATGCTACTACATGAGCACTACTTGGTGTGCACAACTCAATGAATGCTACTACATGAGCACTACTTGGTGTGCACTACTCAATGAATGCTACTACATGAGCACTACTTGGTGTGCACAACTCAATGAATGCTACATGAGCACTACTTGGTGTGCACAACTCAATGAATGCTACTACATGAGCACTACTTGGTGTGCACAACTCAATGAATGCTACTACATGAGCACTACTTGGTGTGCACTACTCAATGAATGCTACTACATGAGCACTACTTGGTGTGCACTACTCAATGAATGCTACTACATGAGCACTACTTGGTGTGCACTACTCAATGAATGCTACTACATGAGCACTACTTGGTGTGCACAACTCAATGAATGCTACATGAGCACTACTTGGTGTGCACACTCAATGACTCTACATGAGCACTACTTGGTGTGCACTACTCAGTGAATGCTACTACATGAGCACTACTTGGTGTGCACAACTCAATGACTACTACATGAGCACTACTTGGTGTGCACAACTCAATGAATGCTACTACATGAGCACTACTTGGTGTGCACAACTCAATGAATGCTACATGAGCACTACTTGGTGTGCACAACTCAATGAATGCTACTACATGAGCACTACTTGGTGTGCACTACTCAATGAATGCTACTACATGAGCACTACTTGGTGTGCACACTCAATGAATGCTACTACATGAGCACTACTTGGTGTGCACTACTCAGTGAATGCTACTACATGAGCACTACTTGGTGTGCACAACTCAATGAATGCTACTACATGAGCACTACTTGGTGTGCACACTCAATGAATGCTACTACATGAGCACTACTTGGTGTGCACACTCAATGAATGCTACTACATGAGCACTACTTGGTGTGCACAACTCAATGAATGCTACTACATGAGCACTACTTGGTGTGCACTACTCAATGAATGCTACTACATGAGCACTACTTGGTGTGCACTACTCAATGAATGCTACATGAGCACTACTTGGTGTGCACTACTCAATGAATGCTACTACATGAGCACTACTTGGTGTGCACTACTCAATGAATGCTACTACATGAGCACTACTTGGTGTGCACTACTCAGTGAATGCTACTACATGAGCACTACTTGGTGTGCACTACTCAATGAATGCTACTACATGAGCACTACTTGGTGTGCATACTCAATGAATGCTACTACATGAGCACTACTTGGTGTGCACTACTCAATGAATGCTACTACATGAGCACTACTTGGTGTGCACAACTCAATGAATGCTACTACATGAGCACTACTTGGTGTGCACAACTCAATGAATGCTACTACATGAGCACTACTTGGTGTGCACTACTCAATGAATGCTACTACATGAGCACTACTTGGTGTGCACTACTCAATGAATGCTACTACATGAGCACTACTTGGTGTGCACAACTCAATGAATGCTACTACATGAGCACTACTTGGTGTGCACTACTCAGTGAATGCTACTACATGAGCACTACTTGGTGTGCACTACTCAATGAATGCTACTACATGAGCACTACTTGGTGTGCACAACTCAATGAATGCTACTACATGAGCACTACTTGGTGTGCACTACTCAATGAATGCTACTACATGAGCACTACTTGGTGTGCACTACTCAATGAATGCTACTACATGAGCACTACTTGGTGTGCACAACTCAATGAATGCTACTACATGAGCACTACTTGGTGTGCACTACTCAATGAATGCTACTACATGAGCACTACTTGGTGTGCACAACTCAATGAATGCTACATGAGCACTACTTGGTGTGCACAACTCAATGAATGCTACTACATGAGCACTACTTGGTGTGCACTACTCAATGAATAATACTACATGAGCACTACTTGGTGTGCACTACTCAATGAATGCTACTACATGAGCACTACTTGGTGTGCACTACTCAATGAATGCTACTACATGAGCACTACTTGGTGTGCACTACTCAATGAATGCTACTACATGAGCACTACTTGGTGTGCACAACTCAATGAATGCTACTACATGAGCACTACTTGGTGTGCACTACTCAATGAATGCTACTACATGAGCACTACTTGGTGTGCACAACTCAATGAATGCTACTACATAGCCTACTTGTGTGCACAACACACAACACACCACACCAAAACTACTACATGAGCACTACTTGGTGTGCACTACTCATGAATGCTACATGAGCACTACTTGGTGTGCACACTCAATGAATGCTACATGAGCACTACTTGGTGTGCACTACTCAATGAATGCTACTACATGAGCACTACTTGGTGTGCACAACTCAATGAATGCTACTACATGAGCACTACTTGGTGTGCACAACTCAATGAATGCTACTACATGAGCACTACTTGGTGTGCACAACTCAATGAATGCTACTACATGAGCACTACTTGGTGTGCACAACTCAATGAATGCTACTACATGAGCACTACTTGGTGTGCACAACTCAATGAATGCTACTACATGAGCACTACTTGGTGTGCACAACTCAATGAATGCTACTACATGAGCACTACTTGGTGTGCACAACTCAATGAATGCTACTACATGAGCACTACTTGGTGTGCACTACTCAATGAATGCTACTACATGAGCACTACTTGGTGTGCACAACTCAATGAATGCTACTACATGAGCACTACTTGGTGTGCACAACTCAATGAATGCTACTACATGAGCACTACTTGGTGTGCACTACTCAATGAATGCTACTACATGAGCACTACTTGGTGTGCACTACTCAATGAATGCTACTACATGAGCACTACTTGGTGTGCACAACTCAATGAATGCTACTACATGAGCACTACTTGGTGTGCACAACTCAATGAATGCTACTACATGAGCACTACTTGGTGTGCACAACTCAATGAATGCTACTACATGAGCACTACTTGGTGTGCACTACTCAATGAATGCTACTACATGAGCACTACTTGGTGTGCACTACTCAATGAATGCTACTACATGAGCACTACTTGGTGTGCACAACTCAATGAATGCTACTACATGAGCACTACTTGGTGTGCACTACTCAATGAATGCTACTACATGAGCACTACTTGGTGTGCACTACTCAATGAATGCTACTACATGAGCACTACTTGGTGTGCACTACTCAATGAATGCTACTACATGAGCA
The DNA here is from genome assembly GCA_014843695.1 of Archivesica marissinica. Lineage (NCBI taxonomy): Eukaryota > Metazoa > Mollusca > Bivalvia > Venerida > Vesicomyidae > Archivesica > Archivesica marissinica. Next base: position 91,982,145 of record CM026397.1, on the reverse strand, counting down.
CTACTTGGTGTGCACAACTCAATGAATGCTACTACATGAGCACTACTTGGTGTGCACTACTCAATGAATGCTACTACATGAGCACTACTTGGTGTGCACTACTCAATGAATGCTACATGAGCACTACTTGGTGTGCACAACTCAATGAATGCTACTACATGAGCACTACTTGGTGTGCACAACTCAATGAATGCTACTACATGAGCACTACTTGGTGTGCACAACTCAATGAATGCTACTACATGAGCACTACTTGGTGTGCACAACTCAATGAATGCTACTACATGAGCACTACTTGGTGTGCACAACTCAATGAATGCTACTACATGAGCACTACTTGGTGTGCACAACTCAATGAATGCTACTACATGAGCACTACTTGGTGTGCACAACTCAATGAATGCTACTACATGAGCACTACTTGGTGTGCACTACTCAATGAATGCTACTACATGAGCACTACTTGGTGTGCACTACTCAATGAATGCTACTACATGAGCACTACTTGGTGTGCACTACTCAGTGAATGCTACTACATGAGCACTACTTGGTGTGCACTACTCAATGAATGCTACTACATGAGCACTACTTGGTGTGCACAACTCAATGAATGCTACTACATGAGCACTACTTGGTGTGTACTACTCAGTGAATGCTAATACATGAGCACTACTTGGTGTGCACTACTCAATGAATGCTACTACATGAGCACTACTTGGTGTGCACAACTCAATGAATGCTACTACATAAGCACTACTTGGTGTGCACTACTCAATGAATGCTACTACATGAGCACTACTTGGTGTGCACAACTCAATGAATGCTACATGAGCACTACTTGGTGTGCACAACTCAATGAATGCTACTACATGAGCACTACTTGGTGTGCACAACTCAATGAATGCTACTACATGAGCACTACTTGGTGTGCACTACTCAGTGAATGCTACATGAGCACTACTTGGTGTGCACTACTCAATGAATGCTACTACATGAGCACTACTTGGTGTGCACTACTCAGTGAATGCTACTACATGAGCACTACTTGGTGTGCACTACTCAATGACTGCTACATGAGCACTACTTGGTGTGCACTACTCAATGACTGCTACATGAGCACTACTTGGTGTGCACTACTCAGTGAATGCTACTACATGAGCACTACTTGGTGTGCACTACTCAATGACTGCTACATGAGCACTACTTGGTGTGCACTACTCAATGAATGCTACTACATGAGCACTACTTGGTGTGCACAACTCAATGAATGCTACATGAGCACTACTTGGTGTGCACTACTCAATGAATGCTACTACATGAGCACTACTTGGTGTGCACTACTCAGTGAATGCTACTACATGAGCACTATATGGTGTGCACAACTCAATGAATGCTACTACATGAGCACTACTTGGTGTGCACTACTCAGTGAATGCTACTACATGAGCACTACTTGGTGTACACTACTCAATGAATGCTACTACATGAGCACTACTTGGTGTGCACAACTCAATGAATGCTACTACATGAGCACTACTTGGTGTGCACAACTCAATGAATGCTACTACATGAGCACTACTTGGTGTGCACAACTCAATGAATGCTACTACATGAGCACTACTTGGTGTGCACAACTCAATGAATGCTACTACATGAGACTACTTGGTGTGCACTACTCAATGAATGCTACATGAGCACTACTTGGTGTGCACTACTCAATGAATGCTACTACATGAGCACTACTTGGTGTGCACTACTCAATGAATGCTACTACATGAGCACTACTTGGTGTGCACTACTCAGTGAATGCTACTACATGAGCACTACTTGGTGTGCACTACTCAATGAATGCTACTACATGAGCACTACTTGGTGTGCACTACTCAATGAATGCTACTACATGAGCACTACTTGGTGTGCACAACTCAATGAATGCTACTACATAAGCACTACTTGGTGTGCACAACTCAATGAATGCTACTACATGAGCACTACTTGGTGTGCACAACTCAATGAATGCTACTACATGAGCACTACTTGGTGTGCACTACTCAATGAATGCTACTACATGAGCACTACTTGGTGTGCACTACTCAATGAATGCTACTACATGAGCACTAATTGGTGTGCACAACTCAATGAATGCTACTACATGAGCACTACTTGGTGTGCACTACTCAGTGAATGCTACTACATGAGCACTACTTGGTGTACACTACTCAATGAATGCTACTACATGAGCACTACTTGGTGTGCACAACTCAATGAATGCTACTACATGAGCACTACTTGTTGTGTACAACTCAATGAATGCTACTACATGAGCACTACTTGGTGTGCACAACTCAATGAATGCTACTACATGAGCACTACTTGCTGTGCACAACTCAATGAATGCTACTACATGAGCACTACTTGGTGTGCACTACTCAGTGAATGCTACTACATGAGCACTACTTGGTGTGCACAACTCAATGAATGCTACATGAGCACTACTTGGTGTGCACAACTCAATGAATGCTACTATATGAGCACTACTTGGTGTGCACTACTCAATGAATAATACTACATGAGCACTACTTGGTGTGCACAACTCAATGAATGCTACTACATGAGCACTACTTGGTGTGCACTACTCAATGAATGCTACTACATGAGCACTACTTGGTGTGCACTACTCAATGAATGCTACTACATGAGCACTACTTGGTGTGCACAACTCAATGAATGCTACTACATGAGCACTACTTGGTGTGCACTACTCAATGAATGCTACTACATGAGCACTACTTGGTGTGCACAACTCAATGAATGCTACTACATGAGCACTACTTGGTGTGCACAACTCATGAATGCTACTACATGAGCACTACTTGGTGTGCACAACTCAATGAATGCTACTACATGAGCACTACTTGGTGTGCACTACTCAATGAATGCTACATGAGCACTACTTGGTGTGCACTACTCAGTGAATGCTACATGAGCACTACTTGGTGTGCACTACTCAATGAATGCTACTACATGAGCACTACTTGGTGTGCACAACTCAATGAATGCTACTACATGAGCACTACTTGGTGTGCACAACTCAATGAATAATACTACATGAGCACTACTTGGTGTGCACTACTCAATGAATGCTACTACATGAGCACTACTTGGTGTGCACAACTCAATGAATGCTACTACATGAGCACTACTTGGTGTGCACAACTCAATGAATGCTACTACATGAGCACTACTTGGTGTGCACAACTCAATGAATGCTACTACATGAGCACTACTTGGTGTGCACAACTCAATGAATGCTACTACATGAGCACTACTTGGTGTGCACAACTCAATGAATGCTACTACATGAGCACTACTTGGTGTGCACAACTCAATGAATGCTACTACATGAGCACTACTTGGTGTGCACAACTCAATGAATGCTACTACATGAGCACTACTTGGTGTGCACAACTCAATGAATGCTACTACATGAGCACTACTTGGTGTGCACAACTCAATGAATGCTACTACATGAGCACTACTTGGTGTGCACAACTCAATGAATGCTACTACATGAGCACTACTTGGTGTGCACAACTCAATGAATGCTACTACATGAGCACTACTTGGTGTGCACAACTCAATGAATGCTACTACATGAGCACTACTTGGTGTGCACTACTCAATGAATGCTACTACATGAGCACTACTTGGTGTGCACTACTCAATGAATGCTACTACATGAGCACTACTTGGTGTGCACAACTCAATGAATGCTACTACATGAGCACTACTTGGTGTGCACTACTCAATGAATGCTACTACATGAGCACTACTTGGTGTGCACTACTCAATGAATGCTACTACATGAGCACTACTTGGTGTGCACTACTCAATGAATGCTACTACATGAGCACTACTTGGTGTGCACACTCAATGAATGCTACTACATGAGCACTACTTGGTGTGCACACTCAATGAATGCTACTACATGAGCACTACTTGGTGTGTACTACTCAATGAATGCTACTACATGAGCACTACTTGGTGTGCACAACTCAATGAATGCTACTACATGAGCACTACTTGGTGTGCACAACTCAATGAATGCTACTACATGAGCACTACTTGGTGTGCACTACTCAATGAATGCTACTACATGAGCACTACTTGGTGTGCACTACTCAATGAATGCTACTACATGAGCACTACTTGGTGTGCACTACTCAATGAATGCTACTACATGAGCACTACTTGGTGTGCACTACTCAATGAATGCTACTACATGAGCACTACTTGGTGTGCACTACTCAATGAATGCTACTACATGAGCACTACTTGGTGTGCACACACTCAATGAATGCTACTACATGAGCACTACTTGGTGTGCACTACTCAATGAATGCTACTACATGAGCACTACTTGGTGTGCACTACTCAGTGAATGCTACTACATGAGCACTACTTGGTGTGCACAACTCAATGAATGCTACATGAGCACTACTTGGTGTGCACAACTCAATGAATGCTACTATATGAGCACTACTTGGTGTGCACTACTCAATGAATAATACTACATGAGCACTACTTGGTGTGCACTACTCAATGAATGCTACTACATGAGCACTACTTGGTGTGCACTACTCAATGAATGCTACTACATGAGCACTACTTGGTGTGCACAACTCAATGAATGCTACTACATGAGCACTACTTGGTGTGCACTACTCAATGAATGCTACTACATGAGCACTACTTGGTGTGCACTACTCAATGAATGCTACTACATGAGCACTACTTGGTGTGCACTACTCAATGAATGCTACATGAGCACTACTTGGTGTGCACAACTCAATGAATGCTACTACATGAGCACTACTTGGTGTGCACAACTCAATGAATGCTACTACATGAGCACTACTTGGTGTGCACTACTCAATGAATGCTACTACATGAGCACTACTTGGTGTGCACTACTCAATGAATGCTACTACATGAGCACTACTTGGTGTGCACAACTCAATGAATGCTACTACATGAGCACTACTTGGTGTGCACAACTCAATGAATGCTACTACATGAGCACTACTTGGTGTGCACAACTCAATGAATGCTACTACATGAGCACTACTTGGTGTGCACTACTCAATGAATGCTACTACATGAGCACTACTTGGTGTGCACTACTCAATGAATGCTACTACATGAGCACTACTTGGTGTGCACTACTCAATGAATGCTACTACATGAGCACTACTTGGTGTGCACTACTCAATGAATGCTACTACATGAGCACTACTTGGTGTGCACTACTCAATGAATGCTACTACATGAGCACTACTTGGTGTGCACAACTCAATGAATGCTACTACATGAGCACTACTTGGTGTGCACAACTCAATGAATGCTACTACATGAGCACTACTTGGTGTGCACTACTCAATGAATGCTACTACATGAGCACTACTTGGTGTGCACAACTCAATGAATGCTACTACATGAGCACTACTTGGTGTGCACTACTCAATGAATGCTACTACATGAGCACTACTTGGTGTGCACTACTCAATGAATGCTACTACATGAGCACTACTTGGTGTGCACTACTCAATGAATGCTACTACATGAGCACTACTTGGTGTGCACTACTCAATGAATGCTACTACATGAGCACTACTTGGTGTGCACTACTCAATGAATGCTACTACATGAGCACTACTTGGTGTGCACAACTCAATGAATGCTACTACATGAGCACTACTTGGTGTGTACTACTCAGTGAATGCTAATACATGAGCACTACTTGGTGTGCACTACTCAATGAATGCTACTACATGAGCACTACTTGGTGTGCACAACTCAATGAATGCTACTACATAAGCACTACTTGGTGTGCACTACTCAATGAATGCTACTACATGAGCACTACTTGGTGTGCACAACTCAATGAATGCTACATGAGCACTACTTGGTGTGCACAACTCAATGAATGCTACTACATGAGCACTACTTGGTGTGCACAACTCAATGAATGCTACTACATGAGCACTACTTGGTGTGCACTACTCAGTGAATGCTACATGAGCACTACTTGGTGTGCACTACTCAATGAATGCTACTACATGAGCACTACTTGGTGTGCACTACTCAGTGAATGCTACTACATGAGCACTACTTGGTGTGCACTACTCAATGACTGCTACATGAGCACTACTTGGTGTGCACTACTCAATGAATGCTACTACATGAGCACTACTTGGTGTGCACAACTCAATGAATGCTACATGAGCACTACTTGGTGTGCACTACTCAATGAATGCTACTACATGAGCACTACTTGGTGTGCACTACTCAATGAATGCTACTACATGAGCACTACTTGGTGTGCACAACTCAATGAATGCTAATACATGAGCACTACTTGGTGTGCACAACTCAATGAATGCTACTACATGAGCACTACTTGGTGTGCACAACTCAATGAATGCTACTACATGAGCACTACTTGGTGTGCACAACTCAATGAATGCTACTACATGAGCACTACTTGGTGTGCACTACTCAATGAATGCTACTACATGAGCACTACTTGGTGTGCACTACTCAATGAATGCTACTACATGAGCACTACTTGGTGTGCACTACTCAATGAATGCTACTACATGAGCACTACTTGGTGTGCACTACTCAATGAATGCTACTACATGAGCACTACTTGGTGTGCACAACTCAATGAATGCTACTACATGAGCACTACTTGGTGTGTACAACTCAATGAATGCTACTACATGAGCACTACTTGGTGTGCACAACTCAATGAATGCTACTACATGAGCACTACTTGGTGTGCACTACTCAATGAATGCTACTACATGAGCACTACTTGGTGTGCACTACTCAGTGAATGCTACTACATGAGCACTACTTGGTGTGCACAACTCAATGAATGCTACATGAGCACTACTTGGTGTGCACAACTCAATGAATGCTACTATATGAGCACTACTTGGTGTGCACTACTCAATGAATAATACTACATGAGCACTACTTGGTGTGCACTGCTCAATGAATGCTACTACATGAGCACTACTTGGTGTGCACAACTCAATGAATGCTAATACATGAGCACTACTTGGTGTGCACAACTCAATGAATGCTACTACATGAGCACTACTTGGTGTGCACAACTCAATGAATGCTACTACATGAGCACTACTTGGTGTGTATAACTCAGTGAATGCTACTACATGAGCACTACTTGGTGTGCACTACTCAGTGAATGCTACTACATGAGCACAATTTGGTGTGCACAACTCAATGAATGCTACTACATGAGCACTACTTGGTGTGCACTACTCAATGAATGCTACTACATGAGCACTAATTGGTGTGCACAACTCAATGAATGCTACTACATGAGCACTACTTGGTGTGCACTACTCAATGAATGCTACTACATGAGCACTACTTGGTGTGCACAACTCAATGAATGCTACTACATGAGCACTACTTGGTGTGTACAACTCAATGAATGCTACTACATGAGCACTACTTGGTGTGCACAACTCAATGAATGCTACTACATGAGCACTACTTGGTGTGCACAACTCAATGAATGCTACTACATGAGCACTACTTGGTGTGCACTACTCAATGAATGCTACATGAGCACTACTTGGTGTGCACTACTCAATGAATGCTACTACATGAGCACTACTTGGTGTGCACTACTCAATGAATGCTACTACATGAGCACTACTTGGTGTGCACAACTCAAGAATGCACTACATGAGCACTACTTGGTGTGCACTACTCAATGAATGCTACATGAGCACTACTTGGTGTGCACTACTCAATGAATGCTACTACATGAGCACTACTTGGTGTGCACAACTCAATGAATGCTACTACATGAGCACTACTTGGTGTGCACAACTCAATGAATGCTACTACATGAGCACTACTTGGTGTGCACAACTCAATGAATGCTACTACATGAGCACTACTTGGTGTGCACAACTCAATGAATGCTACTACATGAGCACTACTTGGTGTGCACTACTCAATGAATGCTACTACATGAGCACTACTTGGTGTGCACTACTCAATGAATGCTACTACATGAGCACTAATTGGTGTGCACAACTCAATGAATGCTACTACATGAGCACTACTTGGTGTGCACTACTCAGTGAATGCTACTACATGAGCACTACTTGGTGTACACTACTCAATGAATGCTACTACATGAGCACTACTTGGTGTGCACAACTCAATGAATGCTACTACATGAGCACTACTTGCTGTGCACAACTCAATGAATGCTACTACATGAGCACTACTTGGTGTGCACTACTCAGTGAATGCTACTACATGAGCACTACTTGGTGTGCACAACTCAATGAATGCTACATGAGCACTACTTGGTGTGCACAACTCAATGAATGCTACTATATGAGCACTACTTGGTGTGCACTACTCAATGAATAATACTACATGAGCACTACTTGGTGTGCACTACTCAATGAATGCTACTACATGAGCACTACTTGGTGTGCACTACTCAATGAATGCTACTACATGAGCACTACTTGGTGTGCACAACTCAATGAATGCTACTACATGAGCACTACTTGATGTGCACAACTCAGTGAATGCTACTACATGAGCACTACTTGGTGTGCACAACTCAATGAATGCTACTACATGAGCACTACTTGGTGTGCACTACTCAATGAATGCTACATGAGCACTACTTGGTGTGCACTACTCAGTGAATGCTACATGAGCACTACTTGGTGTGCACTACTCAATGAATGCTACTACATGAGCACTACTTGGTGTGCACAACTCAATGAATGCTACTACATGAGCACTACTTGGTGTGCACAACTCAATGAATGCTACTACATGAGCACTACTTGGTGTGTACAACTCAGTGAATGCTACTACATGCTACATGAGCACTACTTGGTGTGCACAACTCAATGAATGCTACTACATGAGCACTACTTGGTGTGCACTACTCAGTGAATGCTACTACATGAGCACTACTTGGTGTGCACAACTCAATGAATGCTACTACATGAGCACTACTTGGTGTGCACTACTCAATGAATGCTACTACATGAGCACTACTTGGTGTGCACTACTCAATGACTGCTACATGAGCACTACTTGGTGTGCACTACTCAGTGAATGCTACATGAGCACTACTTGGTGTGCACTACTCAATGAATGCTACTACATGAGCACTACTTGGTGTGCACAACTCAATGAATGCTACTACATAAGCACTACTTGGTGTGCACAACTCAATGAATGCTACTACATGAGCACTACTTGGTGTGTACTACTCAGTGAATGCTACTACATGAGCACTACTTGGTGTGTACTACTCAATGAATGCTACTACATGAGCACTACTTGATGTGCACTACTCAATGAATGCTACTACATGAGCACTACTTGGTGTGCACTACTCAATGAATGCTACTACATGAGCACTACTTGGTGTGCACAACTCAATGAATGCTACTACATGAGCACTACTTGGTGTGCACTACTCAATGAATGCTACTACATGAGCACTACTTGGTGTGCACTACTCAATGAATGCTACATGAGCACTACTTGGTGTGCACTACTCAATGAATGCTACTACATGAGCACTACTTGGTGTGTACTACTCAATGAATGCTAATACATGAGCACTACTTGGTGTGCACTACTCAATGAATGCTACTACATGAGCACTACTTGGTGTGCACAACTCAATGAATGCTACTACATAAGCACTACTTGGTGTGCACTACTCAATGAATGCTACTACATGAGCACTACTTGGTGTGCACAACTCAATGAATGCTACATGAGCACTACTTGGTGTGCATAACTCAATGAATGCTACTACATGAGCACTACTTGGTGTGCACAACTCAATGAATGCTACTACATGAGCACTACTTGGTGTGCACAACTCAATGAATGCTACTACATGAGCACTACTTGGTGTGCACTACTCAATGAATGCTACTACATGAGCACTACTTGGTGTGCACTACTCAATGAATGCTACTACATGAGCACTACTTGGTGTGCACAACTCAATGAATGCTACATGAGCACTACTTGGTGTGCACAACTCAATGAATGCTACTACATGAGCACTACTTGGTGTGCACTA
>CM026397.1:91946985-91970962 GCA_014843695.1 Archivesica marissinica | reverse complement strand
TCAATGAATGCTACTACATGAGCACTACTTGGTGTGCACAACTCAATGAATGCTACTACATGAGCACTACTTGGTGTGTACAACTCAATGAATGCTACTACATGAGCACTACTTGGTGTGCACAACTCAATGAATGCTACTACATGAGCACTACTTGGTGTGTACAACTCAATGAATGCTACTACATGAGCACTACTTGGTGTGCAAATCACATGAAGGTATAATTGAGCATACTTGGGTGCACACTCCAAGAATGCTACTTCATGAGCACGACTTGGTGTGCACTACTCTACAGGAATGCTACGACATGCGCACTACTTGGTAGTTGCATACTCAATGAATGCTACTAAATGAGCACTACTTGGGGGGCAACTCCACTCAATGAATGCTACTACTGAGCACTCTTGGTGTGCACACAACTCAAAGAATGCCTAATACATGAGCACTACGGTGTGCATACTCAGTGAATGCTTGACGACATGAGCACTACTTGGTGTTGCAACTCAGAATGCTACTACCGAGCAACTATTGGTGTGCACAACTCAATGAATGCTACTACATAAGCACTACTTGGTGTGCACAACTCAATGAATGCTACTACATGAGCACTACTTGGTGTGCACAACTCAATGAATGCTACTACATGAGCACTACTTGGTGTGCACTACTCAATGAATGCTACTACATGAGCACTACTTGGTGTGCACTACTCAATGAATGCTACTACATGAGCACTACTTGGTATGCACAACTCAATGAATGCTACTACATAAGCACTACTTGGTGTGCACAACTCAATGAATGCTACTACATGAGCACTACTTGGTGTGCACAACTCAATGAATGCACTACATGAGCACTACTTGGTGTGCACTACTCAATGAATGCTACTACATGAGCACTACTTGGTGTGCACTACTCAATGAATGCTACTACATGAGCACTACTTGGTGTGCACAACTCAATGAATGCTACTACATGAGCACTACTTGGTGTGCACTACTCAATGAATGCTACTACATGAGCACTACTTGGTGTGCACTACTCAATGAATGCTACTACATGAGCACTACTTGGTGTGCACAACTCAATGAATGCTACTACATGAGCACTACTTGGTGTGTACAACTCAATGAATGCTACTACATGAGCACTACTTGGTGTGCACAACTCAATGAATGCTACTACATGAGCACTACTTGCTGTGCACAACTCAATGAATGCTACTACATGAGCACTACTTGGTGTGCACTACTCAGTGAATGCTACTACATGAGCACTACTTGGTGTGCACAACTCAATGAATGCTACATGAGCACTACTTGGTGTGCACAACTCAATGAATGCTACTATATGAGCACTACTTGGTGTGCACTACTCAATGAATAATACTACATGAGCACTACTTGGTGTGCACAACTCAATGAATGCTACTACATGAGCACTACTTGGTGTGCACTACTCAATGAATGCTACTACATGAGCACTACTTGGTGTGCACTACTCAATGAATGCTACTACATGAGCACTACTTGGTGTGCACAACTCAATGAATGCTACTACATGAGCACTACTTGGTGTGCACAACTCAATGAATGCTACTACATGAGCACTACTTGGTGTGCACTACTCAATGAATGCTACTACATGAGCACTACTTGGTGTGCACTACTCAGTGAATGCTACTACATGAGCACTACTTGGTGTGCACACTCAATGAATGCTACTACATGAGCACTACTTGGTGTGCACAACTCAATGAATGCTAACATGAGCACTACTGGTGTGCACTACTCAGTGAATGCTACATGAGCACTACTTGGTGTGCACAACTCAATGAATGCTACTACATGAGCACTACTTGGTGTGCACAACTCAATGAATGCTACTATATGAGCACTACTTGGTGTGCACTACTCAATGAATGCTACTACATGAGCACTACTTGGTGTGCACAACTCAATGAATGCTACTACATGAGCACTACTTGGTGTGCACAACTCAATGAATGCTACTACATGAGCACTACTTGGTGTGCACAACTCAATGAATGCTACTACATGAGCACTACTTGGTGTGCACTACTCAATGAATGCTACTACATGAGCACTACTTGGTGTGCACTACTCAATGAATGCTACTACATGAGCACTACTTGGTGTGCACAACTCAATGAATGCTACTACATGAGCACTACTTGGTGTGCACAACTCAATGAATGCTACTACATGAGCACTACTTGGTGTGCACAACTCAATGAATGATACTACATGAGCACTACTTGGTGTGCACAACTCAATGAATGCTACTACATGAGCACTACTTGGTGTGCACTACTCAATGAATGCTACTACATGAGCACTACTTGGTGTGCACTACTCAATGAATGCTACTACATGAGCACTAATTGGTGTGCACAACTCAATGAATGCTACTACATGAGCACTACTTGGTGTGCACAACTCAATGAATGCTACTACATGAGCACTACTTGGTGTGCACTACTCAATGAATGCTACTACATGAGCACTACTTGGTGTGCACAACTCAATGAATGCTACTACATGAGCACTACTTGGTGTGCACAACTCAATGAATGCTACTACATGAGCACTACTTGGTGTGCACTACTCAATGAATGCTACATGAGCACTACTTGGTGTGCACTACTCAATGAATGCTACATGAGCACTACTTGGTGTGCACAACTCAATGAATGCTACTACATGAGCACTACTTGGTGTGCACACTCAATGAATGCTACTACATGAGCACTACTTGGTGTGCACAACTCAATGAATGCACTACATGAGCACTACTTGGTGTGCACAACTCAATGAATGCTACTACATGAGCACTACTTGGTGTGTACAACTCAATGAATGCTACTACATGAGCACTACTTGGTGTGCACTACTCAGTGAATGCTACTACATGAGCACTACTTGGTGTGCACTACTCAATGAATGCTACTACATGAGCACTACTTGGTGTGCACTACTCAGTGAATGCTACTACATGAGCACTACTTGGTGTGCACAACTCAATGAATGCTACTACATGAGCACTACTTGGTGTGCACTACTCAATGAATGCTACTACATGAGCACTACTTGGTGTGCACTACTCAATGAATGCTACTACATGAGCACTACTTGGTGTGCACACTACTCAATGAATGCTACTACATGAGCACTACTTGGTGTGCACAACTCAATGAATGCTACTACATGAGCACTACTTGGTGTGCACTACTCAATGAATGCTACTACATGAGCACTACTTGGTGTGCACAACTCAATGAATGCTACTACATGAGCACTACTTGGTGTGCACAACTCAATGAATGCTACTACATGAGCACTACTTGGTGTGCACAACTCAATGAATGCTACATGAGCACTACTTGGTGTGTATAACTCAATGAATGCTACTACATGAGCACTACTTGGTGTGTACAACTCAGTGAATGCTACTACATGAGCACTACTTGGTGTGCACAACTCAGTGAATGCTACTACATGAGCACTACTTGGTGTGCACTACTCAATGAATGCTACTACATGAGCACTACTTGGTGTGCACTACTCAGTGAATGCTACTACATGAGCACTACTTGGTGTGCACAACTCAATGAATGCTACATGAGCACTACTTGGTGTGCACAACTCAATGAATGCTACTATATGAGCACTACTTGGTGTGCACTACTCAATGAATAATACTACATGAGCACTACTTGGTGTGCACTACTCAATGAATGCTACTACATGAGCACTACTTGGTGTGCACAACTCAATGAATGCTAATACATGAGCACTACTTGGTGTGCACAACTCAATGAATGCTACTACATGAGCACTACTTGGTGTGCACAACTCAATGAATGCTACTACATGAGCACTACTTGGTGTGCACAACTCAATGAATGCTACTACATGAGCACTACTTGGTGTGCACAACTCAATGAATGCTACTACATGAGCACTACTTGGTGTGCACAACTCAATGAATGCTACTACATGAGCACTACTTGGTGTGCACAACTCAATGAATGCTACTACATGAGCACTACTTGGTGTGCACAACTCAGTGAATGCTACTACATGAGCACTACTTGGTGTGCACAACTCAATGAATGCTACTACATGAGCACTACTTGGTGTGCACTACTCAATGAATGCTACTACATGAGCACTACTTGGTGTGCACAACTCAATGGATGCTACTACATGAGCACTACTTGGTGTGCACTACTCAATGAATGCTACATGAGCACTACTTGGTGTGCACTACTCAATGAATGCTACTACATGAGCACTACTTGGTGTGCACTACTCAATGAATGCTACTACATGAGCACTACTTGGTGTGCACAACTCAATGAATGCTACTACATAAGCACTACTTGGTGTGCACAACTCAATGAATGCTACTACATGAGCACTACTTGGTGTGCACAACTCAATGAATGCTACTACATGAGCACTACTTGGTGTGCACTACTCAATGAATGCTACTACATGAGCACTACTTGGTGTGCACTACTCAATGAATGCTACTACATGAGCACTACTTGGTGTGCACTACTCAATGAATGCTACTACATGAGCACTACTTGGTGTGCACTACTCAATGAATGCTACATGAGCACTACTTGGTGTGCACAACTCAATGAATGCTACTACATGAGCACTACTTGGTGTGTACAACTCAATGAATGCTACTACATGAGCACTACTTGGTGTGCACAACTCAATGAATGCTACTACATGAGCACTACTTGGTGTGCACTACTCAATGAATGCTACATGAGCACTACTTGGTGTGCACTACTCAGTGAATGCTACTACATGAGCACTACTTGGTGTGCACTACTCAATGAATGCTACTACATGAGCACTACTTGGTGTGCACTACTCAATGAATGCTACTACATGAGCACTACTTGGTGTGCACAACTCAATGAATGCTACTACATGAGCACTACTTGGTGTGCACTACTCAATGAATGCTACATGAGCACTACTTGGTGTGCACAACTCAGTGAATGCTACTACATGAGCACTACTTGGTGTGTACAACTCAATGAATGCTACTACATGAGCACTACTTGGTGTGCACTACTCAATGAATGCTACTACATGAGCACTACTTGGTGTGCACTACTCAGTGAATGCTACTACATGAGCACTACTTGGTGTGCACAACTCAATGAATGCTACTACATGAGCACTACTTGGTGTGTACAACTCAATGAATGCTACTACATGAGCACTACTTGGTGTGCACAACTCAATGAATGCTACTACATGAGCACTACTTGGTGTGCACTACTCAATGAATGCTACATGAGCACTACTTGGTGTGCACAACTCAGTGAATGCTACTACATGAGCACTACTTGGTGTGTACAACTCAATGAATGCTACTACATGAGCACTACTTGGTGTGCACTACTCAATGAATGCTACTACATGAGCACTACTTGGTGTGCACTACTCAGTGAATGCTACTACATGAGCACTACTTGGTGTGCACAACTCAATGAATGCTACTACATGAGCACTACTTGGTGTGTACAACTCAATGAATGCTACTACATGAGCACTACTTGGTGTGCACAACTCAATGAATGCTACTACATGAGCACTACTTGGTGTGCACTACTCAATGAATGCTACATGAGCACTACTTGGTGTGCACTACTCAGTGAATGCTACTACATGAGCACTACTTGGTGTGCACAACTCAATGAATGCTACTACATGAGCACTACTTGGTGTGCACAACTCAATGAATGCTACTACATGAGCACTACTTGGTGTGCACTACTCAATGAATGCTACTACATGAGCACTACTTGGTGTGCACTACTCAATGAATGCTACTACATGAGCACTACTTGGTGTGCACTACTCAATGAATGCTACTACATGAGCACTACTTGGTGTGCACTACTCAGTGAATGCTACTACATGAGCACTACTTGGTGTGCACTACTCAATGAATGCTACTACATGAGCACTACTTGGTGTGCACAACTCAATGAATGCTACTACATGAGCACTACTTGGTGTGCACAACTCAATGAATGCTACTACATGAGCACTACTTGGTGTGCACAACTCAATGAATGCTACTACATGAGCACTACTTGGTGTGCACAACTCAATGAATGCTACTACATGAGCACTACTTGGTGTGCACAACTCAATGAATGCTACTACATGAGCACTACTTGGTGTGCACTACTCAATGAATGCTACTACATGAGCACTACTTGGTGTGCACAACTCAATGAATGCTACTACATGAGCACTACTTGGTGTGCACAACTCAATGAATGCTACTACATGAGCACTACTTGGTGTGCACAACTCAATGAATGCTACTACATGAGCACTACTTGGTGTGCACAACTCAATGAATGCTACTACATGAGCACTACTTGGTGTGCACAACTCAATGAATGCTACTACATGAGCACTACTTGGTGTGCACAACTCAATGAATGCTACTACATGAGCACTACTTGGTGTGTACTACTCAATGAATGCTACTACATGAGCACTACTTGGTGTGCACAACTCAATGAATGCTACTACATGAGCACTACTTGGTGTGCACAACTCAATGAATGCTACTACATGAGCACTACTTGGTGTGCACTACTCAATGAATGCTACTACATGAGCACTACTTGGTGTGCACAACTCAATGAATGCTACTACATGAGCACTACTTGGTGTGCACAACTCAATGAATGCTACTACATGAGCACTACTTGGTGTGCACTACTCAATGAATGCTACTACATGAGCACTACTTGGTGTGCACAACTCAATGAATGCTACTACATGAGCACTACTTGGTGTGCACTACTCAATGAATGCTACTACATGAGCACTACTTGGTGTGCACTACTCAATGAATGCTACATGAGCACTACTTGGTGTGCACAACTCAATGAATGCTACTACATGAGCACTACTTGGTGTGCACAACTCAGTGAATGCTACTACATGAGCACTACTTGGTGTGCACAACTCAATGAATGCTACTACATGAGCACTACTTGTTGTGCACAACTCAATGAATGCTACTACATGAGCACTACTTGGTGTGCACAACTCAATGAATGAAACAATTTGTTTTCTTTTTCCTTTATTGTTTTTCACCATTATATGTTCGGCTATGCAACAAGACCTCCACATCTTTCTTTACTGCTTTAGGGATGTGAAGGAATTTATTATAAGCGGAATATGATCTTATGATACTGCTTGTAGGGTGTTTCTCATTACTGGGTCATGTGCTCTTGGGGACGGAGAGATAGTGCAATTGGCGACGGGTCAACAAGTTTCAAGATAAGGGCAAATGAAATCATTTTCAAATTAAATCATAATTTTTTTTAATTTATCCCCCTCATGAAAAACCACATTTAGTAAAACATACAATTATCACTTGATCAAAATAAGATAAATTAAAACAATAACAAATTACTACATCTGCATTCTGATCTAGTAATAAAGAAGTTCAATGGATTGTTTTGGTGAGGAAAGCAACATTTCATTGGCTGAAAAATTTGCTGATTTCTTCATGGATAAAATTGGCAAAATCTGTGAATCCCTTAAAGACTACGAACATTATGTACCAGCAGAAAGAGACACTCCTCCATCTATAGAAACATTCCAAGATCTTGTTAGCGAAGAAGTAAAAAAGCTTATATTGGGGCTTCAGACAAAATCATGTGAACTTGATAAATTGCCAACCAGACTGTTGAAAATGCATCTTGAGGAATTACTTCCTTTAATTACCAACTTGGTGAATTTGTCTCTTAGGCAAGGAATTTTCCCTGCAAAGTGGAAACATGCAATAGTTCGACCACTATTAAAAAAGGCGGGACTTGATCTTGTACTGTCCAATTATCGTCCTGTGAGCAACTTAACATTTCTATCTAAACTCACAGAAAAGGCAGCCTTGTTTAGATTAAACGATCATGTCAGTAAACACAACCTTCTGCCGAAGAACCAGTCTGCGTATAGACGCTATCACTCATGTGAAACTGCACTACTTAGGTTAGTGAGTGATCTACACCAAGAAGTCAGTGCTCTCATGGCATTGGACATAAGCGCCGCATTTGACATGGTTGACCACGATATTCTAGTGCAAGTGCTGAAATCACAGTATGGACTTAGTGGTGCAGCTATTCATTGGATCGACTCTTATCTAAGACCACGCAGCTGTAGTGTCACTGTCGACTTCGCCGTATCAACCCCACATCCACTACAGTGTAGCGTCCCCCAGGGTAGCTGTTTAGGGCCCTGGCTCTACTTGACTTACGCCGGAACATTGTTCAGTGTAATCCCTCAGTCAATTTCATTATATGGATTTGCAGATGATCACATAGCAAACAAAATGTTTAAACCAACATCTAAGGATAATGAAAAACAAGCTATCCAAGAACTTGAAAATTGTGCTTTAAACATCGATAACTGGATGAAGCAAAACAAACTCAAAATGAACTCATCAAAAACTGAATTCATCTTATTTGGGAGCAGACATCAACTCAAAAAATGCTCAGTAACAGAACTTAACGTTGCTAGTGACAATATCAAATCTGTGAGCTGTATAAGGTATCTTGGTGCATTTTTAGACGAGAATCTCAGTTTTAAAGATCACATCAAACGAAAATGTCAGACCGCAATGTGCAATTTTCTCAGAATAAAAAATATTAGAAAATACCTTACCAAAGAAGCAACTGAAATTCTGGTGTTATCACTTGTCATCTCGCATCTGGATTATTGCAATGGAATTCTATTTGGTGTTCCCAAATGTGATATCAAAAAAATGCAAAGAATACAAAATATGTGCGCTAAACTTGTTTTAAAGCTCAGGAAATATGATAGTTCAAAACAAGCACGGTACCAACTTCACTGGCTTCCCATCAGGGCCAGAATTGAATTCAAAATTCTTACTGTAATGTATAACTGTTCAAAAGGCCATGCCCCTGCGTATCTTACCGAGTTATTAATTGAAAAGGTACCAAGACGTAGATTAAGATCGTCAGATGTTACTGGTTGTTATGAGGTACCGTATAACAAACAAAAAACATTTGGTGACAGGAGCTTCAAAACAGTAGGGCCACAGCTATGGAACACTTTACCCATAGATTTGAGAAACTTGGATTCTGTAGAAACATTTAAGAAACACCTTAAAACATTGTTCTTCAGAAAATTTTATTCATGGTTTTAAAACATTCATGTATTGACAGACTGAACAGGATAGTTGCAGAATTAGTGTAGTGTTAAAAAAGGTTTTAGAAACAATGATATAATTTACCAAAAATGATGCTTATAATAACGATTGATCAAATATGTGTTATTGTGTGGTAACATAATTATTTTTAGACCAATGTCTTTTTGTAAATAACGAGAATTTTGTTCAGGTTTTTATGTAAGTACATGTCTATATATGTATTTTACTTCTATTGTACAATGCCAGTGAATATACTATGTGTAAAATTAGGCGTTTTATCAAATTAAACAGTTTCAGTTTTTGGCACTGTATGTGAAGGACCAAAGGTTGCTCACTCTTTTAGGTTTGATCCCCGACGTGTTCCCCAACGTGTTATAGATTTGTAAAAATTCAAATGTGTAAATTTGGATTTAAACAAACAATGTCAAATTATAATGGTTGTATTGTTGCCAGACTTGATTTGTTTCAAGCTTAGTTTATACAAATTTATTTTAGCTCGATTGCGAAACAAGTTAATTTCAACTTATATTACTCACTATCGAGACCTCATTCCTGATGGAATCCATTGCCACGAGGGAGAGAGAAGAGGCAACGTGGAATTTAAATGCCTTGCCTAAGGGCACAATCGTAACGGCTCCAGCGGGGCTGTTTCAAGTTTAAAGCCTATTGATACACATTATGTTCTATTGTGTGTTTTACGTTTATTTATCGTCGCTACCGGTTGCCCATATGAGCGACACCTCCAAAAGATATTAGTCATTTTAGATTTTTGGAGGATACAGACAGAGACCCATTCCAGAGTCTCCTCTGGTTCTTTTACGTGCACGTGTGCAGTACTTTATTATTAAACTGTCTCAATAGAACATCTTGATGTGCAGTACATTATTATTAAACTGTCTCAATATAACATCTTGATGTGCAGTACATTATAATTAAACTGTCTCAATATAACATCTTGATGTGCAGTACATTATAATTAAACTGTCTCAATAGAACATCTTGATGTGCAGTACATTATAATTAAACTGTCTCAATAGAACATCTTGATGTGCAGTACATTATAATTAAACTGTCTAATTAGAACATCTTGATGTGCAGTACATTATAATTAAACTGTCTCAATATAACATCTTGATGTGCAGTACATTATAATTAAACTATCTCAATATAACATCTTGATGTGCAGTACATTATAATTAAACTGTCTCAATATAACATCTTGATGTGCAGTACATTATAATTAAACTGTCTCAATAGAACATCTTGATGTGCAGTACATTATAATTAAACTGTCTCAATATAACATCTTGATGTGCAGTACATTATAATTAAACTGTCTCAATATAACATCTTGATGTGCAGTACATTATAATTAAACTGTCTCAATATAACATCTTGATGTGCAGTACATTATAATTAAACTGTCTCAATATAACATCTTGATGTGCAGTACATTATAATTAAACTGACAGCACATTCTAAGTAACTGGCCCACTAGAACATATTGATGTGCAGTACATTATAATTAAACCGTCTCTATATAACATCTTGATGTGCAGTACATTATAATTAAACCGTCTCTATAGAACATCTTGATGTGCAGCACATTCTAAGTAAACCGTCTCTATATAACATCTTGATGTGCGGCACATTCTAAGTACACCGTTTCTATATAACATCTTGATGTGCAGCACATTCTAAGTAAACTATCTCTATATAACATCTTGTTGTGCGGCACATTCTAAGTACACCGTTTCTATATAACATCTTGATGTGCAGCACATTCTAAGTAAACCGTTTCTATATAACATTTTGATGTGCAGCACATTCTAAGTAAACCGTTTCTATATAACATCTTGATGTGCAGCACATTCTAAGTAAACCGTTTCTATATAACATCTTCATGTGCAGCACATTCTAAGTAAACCGTTTCTATATAACATCTTGTTGTGCAGCACATTCTAAGTAAACCGTCTCTATATAACATCTTGTTGTGCAGCACATTCTAAGTAAACCGTTTCTATATAACATTTTGATGTGCAGCACATTCTAAGTAAACCGTTTTATATAACATTTTGATGTGCAGCACATTCTAAGTAAACCGTTTCTATATAACATCTTGATGTGCAGCACATTCTAAGTAAACCGTTTTATATAACATCTTGATGTGCAGCACATTCTAAGTAAACCGTTTCTATATAACATCTTGATGTGCAGCACATTCTAAGTAAACCATTTCTATATAACATCTTGATGTGCAGCACATTCTAAGTAAACCGTTTCTATATAACATCTTGTTGTGCAGCACATTCTAAGTAAACCGTTTCTATATAACATTTTGATGTGCAGCACATTCTAAGTAAACCGTTTCTATATAACATCTTGTTGTGCAGCACATTCTAAGTAAACCGTTTCTATATAACATCTTGTTGTGCAGCACATTCTAAGTAAACCGTTTCTATATAACATTTTGATGTGCAGCACATTCTAAGTAAACCGTTTCTATATAACATCTTCATGTGCAGCACATTCTAAGTAAACCGTTTCTATATAACATCTTCATGTGCAGCACATTCTAAGTAAACCGTTTCTATATAACATTTTGATGTGCAGCACATTCTAAGTAAACCGTTTCTATATAACATTTTCATGTGCAGCACATTCTAAGTAAACCGTCTCTATATAACATCTTGATGCGCAGCACATTCTAAGTAAACCATCTCTATATAACATCTTGATGTGCAGCACATTCTAAGTAAACCGTTTCTATATAACATTTTGATGTGCAGCACATTCTAAGTAAACCGTTTCTATATAACATCTTGATGTGCAGCACATTCTAAGTAAACTATCACTATATAACATTTTGATGTGCTGCACATTCTAAGTAAACCGTCTATATATAACATTTTGATTGCAGCACATTCCAAGTAAACTATCACTATATAACATTTTGATGTGCTGCACATTCTAAGTAAACCGTCTATATATAACATTTGAATTGCAGCACATTCTAAGTAAACTATCACTATATAACATTTTGATGTGCTGCACATTCTAATTAAACCTATAAGGTCTATCTAAGCTTAGGTTGTACACACTTGAACTACATATACATGTACTATGCTATGGTAAGGATGCACAGACCTACCTTTCTCGGGTATGGAGTTCAGGACTGTGATATATTTTTGGATGATATTATTCAAGAACGTTCTCTCAAATTCCACTTTCTGTCTCATTTCTGCCGATAGTTTGCTGTCGCTCCTCTTTATAAAGTTGTAGAACTTGCGGTACTTTGGATTAGCTTTGAACAGCTCCTCTCTTCTTCCCTACAACATGGAGAACAATCTCACTTTGCGTGTATACAGTACTTCACTTGCATATCACAATTATAACACAAATGTGTCTTGCAACGCTCACACTCACCTTCTCAGTCGAGACATAACAAGATCGATATTTTAATGAAGGTCCCTATTCTGACCAATCTAATATGTGTGTTTGGGATTTCACGTAGAACAGATGGTCTAAGTCACAAAGTGACTTTCGGGTATTCATTGGGGGGGAACAGGGGGACTACTTATGTTTATGAGACATGTCCAGATGGTGTGAGGAACGTGTCGGGTGGAAAGCTACTTACGTTTATGAGACATGTCCAGATGGGTAGAGGAAAGTGTAGGGTGGAAAGCTACTTACGTTTATGAGACATGTCCAGATGGGTAGAGGAACGTGTCGGGGGGAAAGCTACTTACGTTTATGAGACATGTCCAGATGGGTAGAGGAACGTGTTGGGTGGAAAGCTACTTACGTTTATGAGACATGTCCAGATGGGTAGAGGAACGTGTCGGGTGGAAAGCTACTTACGTTTATGAGACATGTCCAGATGGGTAGAGGAACGTGTTGGGTGGAAAGCTACTTATGTTTATGAGACATGTCCAGATGGGGTGAAGGAATGGAAGCTCTACTTACAGGTATGAGACATGTCCAGATGGGGTAAAGGAATGTAAGATCTACTTACAGGTATGAGACATGTCCAGATGGGGTAAAGGAATGCAAGCTCTACTTACAGGTATGAGACATATTCCAGATGGGTAGAGGAATGCAAGCTCTACTTACAGGTATGAGACATGTCCAGATGGGGTAGAGGAATGCAAGCTCTACTTACAGGTATGAGACATATTCCAGATGGGGTAGAGGAATGGATGCTCTACTTACGGGTATGAGACATGTCCAGATGGGGTGAAGGAATGGAAGCTCTACTTACAGGTATGAGACATGTCCAGATGGGATGAAGGAATGGAAGCTCTACTTACAGGTATGAGACATGTCCAGATGGGGTAAAGGAATGTAAGATCTACTTACAGGTATGAGACATGTCCAGATGGGGTAAAGGAATGGAAGCTCTACTTACAGGTATGAGACATGTCCAGATGGGGTAAAGGAATGCAAGCTCTACTTACGGGTATGAGACATGTCCAGATGGGGTAAAGGAATGTAAGCTCTACTTACAGGTATGAGACATGTCCAGATGGGGTAACGGAATGGAAGATCTACTTACAGGTATGAGACATGTCCAGATGGGGTGAAGGAATGGAAGCTCTACTTACAGGTATGAGACATGTCCAGATGGGGTGATGGAATGTAAGCTCTACTTACAGTTACAGGTATGAGACATGTCCAGATGGGGTAGAGGAATGGAAGCTCTACTTACGGGTATGAGACATATTCCAGATGGGGTAGAGGAATGGAAGCTCTACTTACAGGTATGAGACATATTCCAGATGGGGTAGAGGAATGGAAACTCTACTTACGGGTATGAGACATATTCCAGATGGGGTGAAGGAATGGAAGCTCTACTTACGGGTATGAGACATGTCCAGATGGGGTGAAGGAATGGAAGCTCTACTTACGGGTATGAGACATGTCCAGATGGGGTAAAAGAATGGAAGCTCTACTTACGGGTATGAGACATGTCCAGATGGGGTGAAGGAATGGAAGCTCTACTTACGTACGGGTATGAGAGATGTCCAGATGGGGTGAAGGAATGGAAGCTCTACTTACGGGTATGAGAGATGTCCAGATGGGGTAAAAGAATGGAAGCTCTACTTACGGGTACGAGACATGTCCAGATGGGGTAAAGGAATGCAAGCTCTACTTACGGGTATGAGACATGTCCAGATGGGGTAAAAGAATGGAAGCTCTACTTACGGGTATGAGACATGTCCAGATGGGGTAAAGGAATGTAAGCTCTACTTACAGGTATGAGACATGTCCAGATGGGGTAAAGGAATGGAAGATCTACTTACAGGTATGAGACATGTCCAGATGGGGTGAAGGAATGGAAGCTCTACTTACAGGTATGAGACATGTCCAGATGGGGTGAAGGAATGGAAGCTCTACTTACAGGTATGAGACATGTCCAGATGGGGTAGAGGAATGGAAGCTCTACTTACGGGTATGAGACATATTCCAGATGGGGTAGAGGAATGCAAGCTCTACTTACAGGTATGAGACATGTCCAGATGGGTAGAGATACTAGCCTCTGTACCTGCTCTCTAATCAGTTTCATCTCCTGAAAATACACTATACTCGTAAATATACCAGAATAAAAGTGGGCACTGCGAGATTTGAATATCTATCGTCTGACCAGTATGCTACCTAATACTTAACCCATTAAAAATGCTACTACATTTACATTTGGTTTAGCTATCGTTTGACCAGCATGCTACCTAATACTTAACCCATTAAACATGCTACTACATTTACACTCGGCTTAGCTATCGTTTGACCAGCATGCTACCTAATATTGTATACATAACCCATTAAACATGCTACTACATTTACACACGGATTAGCTATCGTTTGACCAGCATGCTACCTAATACTTAACCCATTAAACATGCTACTACATTTACACTCGGCTTAGCTATCGTTTGACCAGCATGCTACCTAATACATAACCCATTAAACATGCTACTACATTTACATTCGGATTAGCTATCGTTTGACCAGCATGCTACCTAATATTGTATACATAACCCATTAAACATGCTACTACATTTACACTCGGTTTAGCTATCGTTTGACCAGCATGCTACCTAATATTGTATACTTAACCCATTAAAAATGCTACTACATTTACACTCGGTTTAGCTATCATTTGACCAGCATGCTACCTAATATTGTATACATAACCCATTAAACATGCTACTACATTTACACTCGGATTAGCTATCGTTTGACCAGCATGCTACCTAATATTGTATACTTAACCCATTAAACATGCTACTACATTTACACTCGGATTAGCTATCGTTTGATCAGCATGCTACCTAATATTGTATACATAACCCATTAAACATGCTACTACATTTACACTCGGCTTAGCTATCGTTTGACCAGCATGCTACCTAATACATAACCCATTAAACATGCTACTACATTTACACTCGGCTTAGCTATCGTTTGACCAGCATGCTACCTAATACATAACCCATTAAAAATGCTACTACATTTACATTCGGATTAGCTATCGTTTGACCAGCATGCTACCTAATATTGTATACATAACCCATTAAACATGCTACTACATTTACACTCGGTTTAGCTATCGTTTGACCAGCATGCTACCTAATATTGTATACTTAACACATTAAAAATGCTACTACATTTACACTCGGTTTAGCTATCGTTTGACCAGCATGCTACCTAATACTTAACCCATTAAACATGCTACTACATTTACACTCGGCTTAGCTATCGTTTGACCAGCATGCTACCTAATATTGTATACATAACCCATTAAACATGCTACTACATTTACACTCGGCTTAGCTATCGTTTGACCAGCATGCTACCTAATATTGTATACTTAACCCATTAAACATGCTAATACATTTACTCAGTTTAGCTATCGTTTGACCAGCATGCTACCTAATACATAACCCATTAAACATGCTACTACATTTACACTCGGTTTAGCTATCGTTTGACCAGCATGCTACCTAATATTGTATACTTAACCCATTAAACATGCTAATACATTTACTCAGTTTAGCTATCGTTTGACCAGCATGCTACCTAATATTGTATACTTAACCCATTAAACATGCTACTACATTTACACTCGGATTAGCTATCGTTTGACCAGCATGCTACCTAATATTGTATACTTAACCCATTAAACATGCTACTACATTTACACTCGGATTAGCTATCGTTTGATCAGCATGCTACCTAATATTGTATACATAACCCATTAAACATGCTACTACATTTACACACGGATTAGCTATCGTTTGACCAGCATGCTACCTAATATTGTATACTTAACCCATTAAACATGCTACTACATTTACACTCGGTTTTCCATCACAGACACATGTTATAAGTCATGACTATATCGAGCTTACTGTACCAGTCCATTTTCTTCTTGAAATTGCTATCTTACTTAACAAAATACACGGGTGCCACATGCTCCATGTATAGGTTCACTATTCTGAAAGACATGCTACCTGGTGTTAGATTTCTGAAATACATGTGCACTTTAATGCCATAATGATTCTTGTGCTTGTAACATTGGCCACATTAACCATTAGCATGCTATTGGCGATCGGAGATGCCTAGGACCAGTATCTGTACACCACTATGTGCGACCATGTATGCATAAAAGGCCATACACAGCTCTGAGCGACTTCTGTCGCAGAGCCAGGATGACAACACTCCATGTCTGCTTTATTAGTGATTTACACTACAAATAGCCAATTACGCACGCATACTAAGTCTGAATGTCGCTCCGATTCTGGATTATTTTTTTGGGAAATAAATCAATCAAATTTGCGAAATTATGCAGTAAACTGGAACAAATTGACTCTTCGTTGGGATTGGAAGAAAATGGCAGACTTTCGAGAAATCTTTGCCGTTAGCGATAAGTGATTTTCATAGGACGTAGATTTAATTGCAAGTGATTCAAATTTGGATGTTCATAATGGACCTACATAATAGATTGTTCACAAGAACTTCAGCAGTAACAGTTTCTGTACATAATAGATTGTTCACAAGAACTACAGCAGTAACAGTTTCTGTACATAATAGATTGTTCACAAGAACTTCAGCAGTAACAGTTTCTGTACATAATAGATAAAGAGTAAAAGACTAGAATGAATAAATAGATAGATAGGTAGGTAGGTAGGTAGGTAGGTAGGTAGGTAGGTAGGTAGGTAGGTAGGTAGGTAGGTAGGTAGGTAGGTAGGTAGGTAGGTAGGTAGGTAGGTAGGTAGGTAGGTAGGTAGGTAGGTAGGTAGGTAAAGAGGTAAAGATAGATGATAAATAGATAGGTAGATAGGTAGGTAGGTAGGTAGGTAGGTAGGTAGGTAGGTAGGTAGGTAGGTAGGTAGGTAGGTAGGTAGGTAGGTAGGTAGGTAGGTAGGTAGGTAGGTAGGTAGGTAGGTAGGTAGGTAGGTAGGTAGGTAGGTAGGTAGGTAGGTAGGTAGGTAGGTAGGTAGGTAGGTAGGTAGGTAGGTAGGTAGGTAGGTAGGTAGGTAGGTAGGTAGGTAGGTAGGTAGGTAGGTAGGTAGGTAGGTAGGTAGGTAGGTAGGTAGGTAGGTAGGTAGGTAGGTAGGTAGACCATAATAAGATAAGATAAGATAAGATAGATAGATAGATAGATAGATAGATAGATAGATAGATAGATAGATAGATAGATAGATAGATAGATAGATAGATAGATGATAGATAGATAGATAGATAGATAGATAGATAGATAGATAAGATAAGATAAGATAAGATAAGATAAGATAAGATAAGATAAGATAAGATAAGATAAGATAAGATAAGATAAGATAAGATAAGATAAGATAAGATAAGATAAGATAAGATAAGATAAGATAGATAGATAGATAGATAGATAGATAGATAGATAGATAGATAGATAGATAGATGGACATCATACAACCAGAACAGGGTTACAATTATCCACAACTAGACATTATGCCGATGCTTACTGCCAGTTTTGGTGAAAATCTAACAAAGGTTTTGGAGATGATGCGCGGACAAGCTTTACGTCATAAAAATGTGCAATTGGCTGAAAATCTGCAAAAACATCATCCAACAAGGGGTTATGGAGAACATGCGTTGAAAAGTGGGCAGACGGACACACGGAAGGACATACTCTGAGTTGGTACTTAATTGTTCTCTCGTGTGTTCTATTAGCCACGCAAGAGCATTTATAGCCACATAAGAATTCAACCTAGTCCGCTAGACAATATATCTATTGTTCTCCTAGCCACGCAAGTACACTCTCGTGTGCACGGACAGACAGCAACGGCAAAAACAATATGTCTCCCTCCATTAGGTGAGACATAATAAGTATACACAATAACAAACACTATCATCATTATCTCAGTTGCAGGGTAAAAATATCAATAATTGTTTAGTTTATACAAATTTATTTTAACTCGATTGCGAAACAAGTATAACTTATATTAATCACTCTCGAGACCTCATTCCTGATGGAATCTATCGTCACTAGGGAGAGAGAAGAGGCATGTGGAATTTAAATGCCTTGCCTAGGGACACAATCGGAACGGCTCCAGCGGGGCTCGAACTCCGGGCCTTTCGCACATGAAGCGAACGCGCTACAACTGCGCTATCACGGCTTCCACGATTGTAATAAGTGTTGATTAGTTGCACACAGTACTACATGTATTCTGCTATCAACACAATGTGCAATTAAGATGGCATACTGCCTGTCACCTAATCAGCCATGCTTAACTACCCAACAATTTCATCTCGTTATAGTATCTAACATCTATGGATCAAACGGATCCATAGTCCAGTGGTAACGCGCTGGACTGGTAATCCAGGGATCGCAAGGTTTGATCCCCCGTCTGACCCTAATAAAATTAACAGTCTTTCAGATGTGACTTTAAACCGAGGTCTTGTGTCAGTGCTGTACACCGTATACGTAAAGGAACCAGAGGAGACTCTGGAATGGGTCTCTTGTCAGTATCATTGCACTATCCTCCAAAAATGTAAAATGACTAATCTTTTCAGGAGGCGTCTCTCATATGGGCAACCGGTAGCGACGATAAATAAACGTAAAACACACATTGTGTTCCCAGTTGCTTTTGTAATCTACGGTACACCATGCCTAAAGACTGATTAACTACGGTACACCATGCCTAAAGACTGATTAACTACGGTACACCATGCCTTAATACTGATTAACTACGGTACACCAAGCCTTAAGACTGATTAACTACGGTACACCATGCCTTAATACTGATTAACTACGGTACACCAAGCCTTAAGACTGATTAACTACGGTACACCAAGCCTAAAGACTGATTAACTACAGTACACAATGCCTTAATACTGATTAACTACGGTACACCAAGCCTTAAGACTGATTAATTACGGTACACCAAGCCTTAATACTGATTAACTACGGTACACCATGCCTTAAGACTGATTAACTACGGTACACCAAGCCTTAATACTGATTAACTACGGTACACCATGCCTAAAGACTGATTAACTACGGTACACCAAGCCTTAATACTGATTAACTACGGTACACCATGCCTAAAGACTGATTAACTACGGTACACCATGCCTTAATACTGATTAACTACAGTACACCATGCCTTAATACTGATTAACTATGGTACACCATGCCTTAATACTGATTAACTACGGTACACCATGCCTTAATACTGATTAACTATGGTACACCATGCCTTAATACTGATTAACTACGGTACACCATGCCTTAATACTGATTAACTACGGTACACCATGCCTTAATACTGATTAACTATGGTACACCATGCCTTAATACTGATTAACTATGGTACACCATGCCTTAATACTGATTAACTACGGTACACCATGCCTTAATACTGATTAACTACGGTACACCATGCCTTAATACTGATTAACTATGGTACACCATGCCTTAATACTGATTAACTACGGTACACCATGCCTTAATACTGATTAACTACGGTACACCAAGCCTTAATACTGATTAACTACGGTACACCATGCCTAAAGACTGATTAATTACGGTACACCATGCCTTAATACTGATTAACTACGGTACACCATGCCTTAATACTGATTAACTACAGTACACCATGCCTTAATACTGATTAACTACGGTACACCATGCCTTAATACTGATTAACTATGTTTCTGGGTGTATGTGAAAATAATCTTTAATTGATTATTTCACGGACAATAGTACAATTCATTGGAAGCATAAACTAGAATGTACTTACGAGGCTTCTGAAGCAATGTATGAGGTAGATAATGAGGTACGTCTGCTCCTTCAGGGAACCAATGTTTGATAGTGTACTCTCCAGTATATGGTGGAAGAAGGCGGCAAAATGCTCTGGTTTCTTCTTAAAACACTGAAACATCAATATAATATTATCCATGTACCGTAATTTGCTATGTATAATGCGCTATCATGTATAACGCGCACTCACTTTTTGGCACGAAAATCGGGGGAAAAACGTAGTTCTGATGTATACCGCACACCGTAACAGAGAACCTGGAAATGACAAAACTTTAATGGGAATAAGTACTAGGAGTTTCCTGACAACACTTCATACATTGTACTGTAAATGTACCATAATTGCTTATGTAGAAGACGCAGATAATTCTTATAAAAAATCATGTCTACAATTCTGCTGCGTCTTATATACTCAGCTTAGAACTTTTTTCAAGAACTCAAAATGGACAAATGGTGTATTGCAACAAAGGGAAATAAATCTTTCATAACGTTTTTTAAAACCTGTACAATAAAAGTTTGATTACCGTATATAGATCGCATGGGAGTATAAGACGCAGTTAAAAAAACAGAGAAATTCCAAAGTAAAAAGTTTATTTGCTGTATAAAACGCACATGATCTTAGAGTGAAGAAAAGGACCAAACACTGAATACGATTCGTAAGCGTTACGAGTCATGATAATGACTCTAGTTTATGACCACTAAATCGTTAATATGCCACATTCTCACTCTCTCTTGAGCACTGTTCTGTGTACCCATGCGTTTCGGCGTAGGTGGCAAACTTCTTATGTGCTCTGTACGATCATCTGCTCATGACTTCATTGTTACAATCAGTATAATAGCGTGTTTGACATGTGTTAGTAAGTGAGTAAATCTCGAAATATTCTCATATTTAAAGTAACTAATTTCAACATTTCAACGCCTAGTCAAGCTTGTCAATCTCAACACATTAACTGTGATAATTAGCGTCACATACGCCAAACAGCAGTCGGTAATTGGTTGTTTGCAAAGTTTGCTAAGGTTATTTATTGTGAACCATCATTAATTGTCTTTCAATAAAAGTTGTTTTTGTTGTTTTTTTCTGAAATAATCTATTTTCTATCTAGATTTTCTATTTTTTATCATCAATTAAATATCATTATTAACGTTGAATGATTTTCCACACGATGTAGATATTTAGACTCAATGAAATCTGGAACAAGTACGGCACGTACAGGACTTAGAGAAAAATAGTAGAAACATTTATTTCCCTTTGTTGTAATACGCCCGCCATTTGTCGTTTGAGTCTTTGAAACAATGGAATTTAGTTCTAAACTGGAGTATAATACGCAGTAGACTTTTGGATACTATTTTGGATGAAAAAACCTGCGTCTTATATAAAGACGATTACGGTAGGTGTTGACATATTGAGAAAATGATGTCACTTTAATTTACTCATAACCTACTGAAACATATATATTTCAGCAGCAGCGGAAAAGATTTGGGGTTACTAGTAGTAGTGGGAGAGTTGGGGTTACTACTAGTAGTGGGAGAGTTGGGGTTATTACTAGGTGGGAGAGTTGGGGTTATTACTAGGTAGTAGTGGGAGAGTTGGGGTTATTACTAGTAGTAGTGGGAGAGTTAGGGTTATTACTAGTAGTAGTGGGAGAGTTAGGGTTATTACTAGTAGTAGTGGAGAGTTAGGGTTATTACTAGTAGTAGTGGGAGAGTTAGGGTTATTACTAGTAGTAGTGGAGAGTTAGGGTTATTACTAGTAGTAGTGGGAGAGTTATTACTAGTAGTAGTGGGAGAGTTAGGGTTATTACTAGTAGTAGTGGGAGAGTTAGGGTTATTACTAGTAGTAGTGGGAGAGTTGGGGTTATTACTAGTAGTAGTGGGAGAGTTATTACTAGTAGTAGTGGGAGAGTTAGGGTTATTACTAGTAGTAGTGGGAGAGTTAGGGTTATTACTAGTAGTAGTGGGAGAGTTAGGGTTATTACTAGGTAGTAGTGGGAGAGTTGGGGTTATTACTAGTAGTAGTGGGAGAGTTAGGGTTATTACTAGTAGTAGTGGGAGAGTTATTACTAGTAGTAGTGGGAGAGTTGGGGTTATTACTAGTAGTAGTGGGAGAGTTAGGGTTATTACTAGTAGTAGTGGGAGAGTTGGGGTTATTACTAGTAGTAGTGGGAGAGTTGGGGTTATTACTAGTAGTAGTGGGAGAGTTAGGGTTATTACTAGTAGTAGTGGGAGAGTTGGGGTTATTACTAGTAGTAGTGGGAGAGTTGGGGTTATTACTAGTAGTAGTGGGAGAGTTATTACTAGTAGTAGTGGGAGAGTTGGGGTTATTACTAGTAGTAGTGGGAGAGTTATTACTAGTAGTAGTGGGAGAGTTAGGGTTATTACTAGTAGTAGTGGGAGAGTTAGGGTTATTACTAGTAGTAGTGGGAGAGTTAGGGTTATTACTAGTAGTAGTGGGAGAGTTAGGGTTATTACTAGTAGTAGTGGGAGAGTTGGGGTTATTACTAGTAGTAGTGGGAGAGTTAGGGTTATTACTAGTAGTAGTGGGAGAGTTGGGGTTATTACTAGTAGTAGTGGGAGAGTTGGGGTTATTACTAGTAGTAGTGGGAGAGTTGGGGTTATTACTAGTAGTAGTGGGAGAGTTGGGGTTATTACTAGTAGTAGTGGGAGAGTTAGGGTTATTACTAGTAGTAGTGGGAGAGTTGGGGTTATTACTAGTAGTAGTGGGAGAGTTAGGGTTATTACTAGTAGTAGTGGGAGAGTTATTACTAGTAGTAGTGGGAGAGTTAGGGTTATTACTAGTAGTAGTGGGAGAGTTAGGGTTATTACTAGTAGTAGTGGGAGAGTTAGGGTTATTACTAGTAGTAGTGGGAGAGTTATTACTAGTAGTAGTGGGAGAGTTAGGGTTATTACTAGTAGTAGTGGGAGAGTTAGGGTTATTACTAGGTAGTAGTGGGAGAGTTAGGGTTATTACTAGTAGTAGTGGGAGAGTTAGGGTTATTACTAGTAGTAGTGGGAGAGTTAGGGTTATTACTAGTAGTAGTGGGAGAGTTGGGGTTATTACTAGTAGTAGTGGGAGAGTTGGGGTTATTACTAGTAGTAGTGGGAGAGTTAGGGTTATTACTAGGTAGTAGTGGGAGAGTTAGGGTTATTACTAGTAGTAGTGGGAGAGTTGGGGTTATTACTAGTAGTAGTGGGAGAGTTGGGGTTATTACTAGTAGTAGTGGGAGAGTTAGGGTTATTACTAGGTAGTAGTGGGAGAGTTAGGGTTATTACTAGTAGTAGTGGGAGAGTTGGGGTTATTACTAGTAGTAGTGGGAGAGTTAGGGTTATTACTAGTAGTAGTGGGAGAGTTAGGGTTATTACTAGTAGTAGTGGGAGAGTTAGGGTTATTACTAGTAGTAGTGGGAGAGTTAGGGTTATTACTAG
>CM026397.1:91896596-91945985 GCA_014843695.1 Archivesica marissinica | reverse complement strand
GGTTATTACTAGTAGTAGTGGGAGAGTTAGGGTTATTACTAGGTAGTAGTGGGAGAGTTGGGGTTATTACTAGTAGTAGTGGGAGAGTTATTACTAGTAGTAGTGGGAGAGTTGGGGTTATTACTAGTAGTAGTGGGAGAGTTATTACTAGTAGTAGTGGGAGAGTTAGGGTTATTACTAGTAGTAGTGGGAGAGTTAGGGTTATTACTAGTAGTAGTGGGAGAGTTAGGGTTATTACTAGGTAGTAGTGGGAGAGTTGGGGTTATTACTAGTAGTAGTGGGAGAGTTAGGGTTATTACTAGTAGTAGTGGGAGAGTTATTACTAGTAGTAGTGGGAGAGTTGGGGTTATTACTAGTAGTAGTGGGAGAGTTAGGGTTATTACTAGTAGTAGTGGGAGAGTTGGGGTTATTACTAGTAGTAGTGGGAGAGTTGGGGTTATTACTAGTAGTAGTGGGAGAGTTAGGGTTATTACTAGGTAGTAGTGGGAGAGTTGGGGTTATTACTAGTAGTAGTGGGAGAGTTGGGGTTATTACTAGTAGTAGTGGGAGAGTTATTACTAGTAGTAGTGGGAGAGTTGGGGTTATTACTAGTAGTAGTGGGAGAGTTATTACTAGTAGTAGTGGGAGAGTTAGGGTTATTACTAGTAGTGTGGAGAGTTGGGGTTATTACTAGTAGTAGTGGGAGAGTTGGGGTTATTACTAGGTAGTAGTGGGAGAGTTAGGTTATTACTAGGTAGTAGTGGGAGAGTTAGGGTTATTACTAGGTAGTAGTGGGAGAGTTAGGGTTATTACTAGTAGTAGTGGGAGAGTTGGGGTTATTACTAGGTAGTAGTGGGAGAGTTGGGGTTATTACTAGTAGTAGTGGTGGGAGAGTTAGGGTTATTACTAGTAGTAGTGTGGGAGAGTTAGGGTTATTAGTAGTAGTAGTGGTGGGAGAGTTGGGGTTATTACTAGTAGTAGTGGGAGAGTTGGGGTTATTACTAGTAGTAGTGGGAGAGTTGGGGTTTACTAGGTAGTAGTGGGAGAGTGGGGTTATTACTAGTAGTAGTGGGAGAGTTAGGGTTATTAGTAGTAGTAGTGGTGGGAGAGTTAGGGTTATTACTAGTAGTAGTGGGAGAGTTGGGGTTATTACTAGGTAGTAGTGGGAGAGTTGGGGTTATTACTAGGTAGTAGTGGGAGAGTTAGGGTTATTACTAGTAGTAGTGGGAGAGTTGGGGTTATTACTAGGTAGTAGTGGGAGAGTTGGGGTTATTACTAGTAGTAGTGGGAGAGTTGGGGTTATTGCTAGTAGTAGTGGGAGAGTTAGGGTTATTACTAGTAGTAGTGGGAGAGTTGGGGTTATTAGTAGTAGTAGTGGGAGAGTTGGGGTTATTACTAGTAGTAGTGGGAGAGTTGGGGTTATTGCTAGTAGTAGTGGGAGAGTTGGGGTTATTACTAGTAGTAGTGGGAGAGTTGGGGTTATTACTAGTAGTAGTGGGAGAGTTGGGGTTATTACTAGGCAGTATTCGGAAAGGGCCACAATTAATCTTGCTAGAAGTTGTGTTCACATGTTTTGTAATCACATGCAGTCCTCTGTTTAGACAAAAGTTAAAAGCTTGACCCTTTCACAGGTTAGGGAGGGGGCAGGGTAATAAAATATAAATGTTGACTTGACTACAAATACATATGGTAATACACTCACATTCCATGGTGGGACCCTCTCTCTGAACTTCTCATTCACTATGAGAGTAATGGACAGTATGTGACAGTGGCTCGCCTGAAATACATACCAGCAGATGGAAATACAGATCAGCAGATGGAAATACAGACCAGCAGATGGAAATATAGATCAGCAGATGGAAATATAGACCAGCAGATGGAAATACAGACCAGCAGATGGAAATACAGACCAGCAGATGGAAATATAGATCAGCAGATGGAAATATAGATCAGCAGATGGAAATACAGACCAGCAGATGGAAATACAGACCAGCAGATGGAAATACAGACCAGCAGATGGAAATACATACCAGCAGATGGAAATACAGACACGCAGATGGAAAAACAGACCAGCAGATGGAAATATAGATCAGCAGATGGAAATACAGATCAGCAAATGGAAATATAGATCAGCAGATGGAAATATAGATCAGCAGATGGAAATACAGACCAGCAGATGGAAATACAGATCAGCAGATGGAAATACAGACCAGCAGATGGAAATACAGACCAGCAGATGGAAATACAGACCAGCAGATGGAAATACAGACCAGCAGATGGAAATATAGATCAGCAGATGGAAATACAGATCAGCAGATGGAAATATAGATCAACAGATGGAAATATAGATCAGCAGATGGAAATACAGATCAGCAGATGGATCAGCAGATGGAAATATAGATCAGCAGATGGAAATACAGATCAGCAGATGGAAATATAGATCAGCAGATGGAAATATAGACCAGCAGATGGAAATATAGACCAGCAGATGGAAATATAGATCAGCAGATGGAAATACAGACCAGCAGATGGAAATATAGACCAGCAGATGGAAATATAGACCAGCAGATGGAAATACAGATCAGCAGATGGAAATACAGACCAGCAGATGGAAATACAGACCAGCAGATGGACATATAGACCAGCAGATGGAAATACAGATCAGCAGATGGAAATATAGATCAGCAGATGGAAATATAGATCAGCAGGTGGAAATATAGATCAGCAGATGGAAATACAGATCAGCAGATGGAAATATAGATCAGCAGATGGAAATATAGACCAGCAGATGGAAATATAGACCAGCAGATGGAAATACAGACCAGCAGATGGAAATATAGATCAGCAGATGGAAATATAGACCAGCAGATGGAAATACAGACCAGCAGATGGAAATACAGATCAGCAGATGGAAAGGAAATACAGATCAGCAGATGGAAATACAGACCAGCAGATGGAAATATAGACCAGCAGATGGAAATACAGATCAGCAGATGGAAATACAGATCAGCAGATGGAAATACAGACCAGCAGATGGAAATACAGACCAGCAGATGGAAATATAGATCAGCAGATGGAAATACAGACCAGCAGATGGAAATACAGATCAGCAGATGGAAATACAGACCAGCAGATGGAAATACAGACCAGCAGATGGAAATACAGTATTTATTTATATTTCGGGTTTTACGCCTGCATCAGCACCATTTCGGGCTATATCGCCGGCGGGCAGTTTACCTAACAACACCTTTCCTGGGCAGGCTCCAGCGGTTAACCAGTACTTGGGTGCACCAACCTCCGTAGGAAACTGCCAACTTTTTTATACAAATGAGACACAGCCTGAGCGGGGCTCGAACCCGTAACCATCAGTGATGATAGGTTACAGTGGTATAAAAGTCAGCGACCTCAACCACTCGACCACGGAGGCGGACAACTGATACAGTAACATGATGCACTATCTGGACAACTGATACAGTAACATGATGCACTATCTGGACAACTGATACAGTAACATGATGCACTATCTGGACAGCTGATACAGTAACATGATGCACTATCTGGACAACTGATACAGTAACATGATGCACTATCTGGACAACTGATACAGTAACATGATGCACTATCTGGACAACTGATACAGTAACATGATGCTCCATTCTGGACAACTGATACAGTAACATGATGCTCCATTCTGGACAACTGATACAGTGACATGATGCTCTATTCTGGACAACTGATACAGTGACATGATGCACTATCTGGACAACTGATACAGTAACATGATGCACTATCTGGACAGCTGATACAGTAACATGATGCACTATCTGGACAACTGATACAGTAACATGATGCTCTATCTGGACAACTGATACAGTAACATGATGCACTATCTGGACAACTGATACAGTAACATGATGCACTATCTGGACAACTGATACAGTAACATGATGCACTATCTGGACAACTGATACAGTAACATGATGCACTATCTGGACAACTGATACAGTAACATGATGCTCCATCTGGACAACTGATACAGTACATGATGCCATCTGGACAACTGATACAGTACATGATGCACTATCTGGACAACTGATACGTAACATGATGCACTATCTGGACAGCTGATACAGTAACATGATGCACTATCTGGACAACTGATACAGTAACATGATGCACTATCTGGACAACTGATACAGTAACATGATGCCTATCTGGACACTGATACAGTAACATGATGCACTATCTGGACACTGATACAGTAACATGATGCTCCATCTGGACAACTGATACAGTAACATGATGCTCTATCTGGACAACTGATACAGTAACATGATGCACTATCTGGACAGCTGATACAGTAACATGATGCACTATCTGGACAACTGATACAGTAACATGATGCTCTATCTGGACAACTGATACAGTAACATGATGCACTATCTGGACAGCTGATACAGTAACATGATGCACTATCTGGACAACTGATACAGTGACATGATGCTCCATTCTGGACAACTGATACAGTAACATGATGCACTATCTGGACAACTGATACAGTAACATGATGCACTATCTGGACAGTGATACAGTAACATGATGCACTATCTGGACAACTGATACAGTAACATGATGCTCCATCTGGACAACTGATACAGTACATGATGCACTATCTGGACAGCTGATACAGTAACATGATGCACTATCTGGACAACTGATACAGTAACATGATGCACTATCTGGACAACTGATACAGTAACATGATGCACTATCTGGACAGCTGATACAGTAACATGATGCACTATCTGGACAACTGATACAGTAACATGATGCACTATCTGGACAACTGATACAGTAACATGATGCACTATCTGGACAACTGATACAGTAACATGATGCTCCATTCTGGACAACTGATACAGTAACATGATGCACTATCTGGACAACTGATACAGTAACATGATGCACTATCTGGACAACTGATACAGTGACATGATGCACTATCTGGACAACTGATACAGTAACATGATGCACTATCTGGACAGCTGATACAGTAACATGATGCACTATCTGGACAACTGATACAGTAACATGATGCACTATCTGGACAACTGATACAGTAACATGATGCACTATCTGGACAACTGATACAGTAACATGATGCTCCATTCTGGACAACTGATACAGTGACATGATGCACTATCTGGACAGCTGATACAGTAACATGATGCACTATCTGGACAACTGATACAGTAACATGATGCACTATCTGGACAACTGATACAGTAACATGATGCACTATCTGGACAACTGATACAGTAACATGATGCACTATCTGGACAACTGATACAGTGCCATGATGCACTATCTGGACAACTGATACAGTGACATGATGCACTATCTGGACAGCTGATACAGTAACATGATGCACTATCTGGACAGCTGATACAGTAACATGATGCACTATCTGGACAACTGATACAGTGACATGATGCACTATCTGGACAGCTGATACAGTAACATGATGCACTATCTGGACAACTGATACAGTAACATGATGCACTATCTGGACAACTGATACAGTAACATGATGCACTATCTGGACAACTGATACAGTGACATGATGCTCCATTCTGGACAACTGATACAGTAACATGATGCACTATCTGGACAACTGATACAGTAACATGATGCTCCATTCTGGACAACTGATACAGTAACATGATGCACTATCTGGACAACTGATACAGTGACATGATGCTCCATTCTGGACAACTGATACAGTAACATGATGCACTATCTGGACAGCTGATACAGTAACATGATGCACTATCTGGACAGCTGATACAGTAACATGATGCACTATCTGGACAGCTGATACAGTAACATGATGCACTATCTGGACAGCAACAGTTATCTAAATACACAAAAGTTGTCTTACTTTTCTAAAAGTTGATATTTCCCGCTTCTAATCAAAACAATGCCAACATTTCCAATTCCATAGGTATGAACATTTAATTGTTCACAAAATGGCGAGAGAGAAATATAATAATTGATTGATACTGATGCATTGTCGGTATCTTAAGTCTTATTCAACAACACCTTGATTCGAATATGATGCTACAAGGTTAGGTCGGACAGATTTTAATGTATTAATAAGAGTATTCCTACCTTTTCTGGGTGGTAGTTTGGCCATAAGTAATTCTCCAGGTACTGACTGAAAGAGGAAAACAAAGGCAAATAGTTGTTTATTCTGTTTCATCAATTGTTTACATATTTTAATATTTCCTAGCAAACGTTATGCCTTAATAGTGACTATTACTTTAAGTTAATACAGTAGTGAAAGAAGAGACATGTCGTTTTGCTCGTTTATGAAATATCTTCAATTGTACATGGTACCCATTTTCAATTATTCAAGTTTTGTTTTTAAAAAACAGCTCAAAAACCATTTATAATTTGCCTACGTTCTTAATTTATCTACTTAATTCTGAATATTATGAAACACCAAAAACATCCATGAATTTACATTTGTGAAAAATATTTGCAAATCAGACTAGAAAATGTCGTATATAAACTTGGAGAATTCTATTTCACAGGAGTTGGTAATATTTTAGTATTTACAGCAAGATTAATGACTATAATGCAAATACATTAGTATATCACCGTGCTTATTGAAATATCTTCCATGGCATATTTTGCTAATTTCCTATTTTTCGTCCTGAGCTGTTTCCATGGGTTTCCATGGACCTTCTACATTGCATTATTATTATTGCTATACGTTGAAACCTCACTGACAACTGTCTTTACTCGTCTTAACTTAGATTTCTTGGAAACACGACCATATAACCGAATGTCTGTCTTGACATACTGTAAATTATTGTTTAGTTTTCCACATTAGCTGTCCGAATATCTGAAATATACGCAAGTTACTTTCTTGTCTCCTCAGTGATTATCTCCCCCGGGTGTACACAGCGGTTGTGCATAAAAACAATACAATAATCGTCTTTAATAATGCTGGATATCTTGGAATCTAAAGTCGCACCAAAAGCTCACATGAAATGGTGACATCACAGCTGCTACTGGTCGACAACTTCTGAACTTTATACATTAATTTAACACTTGTTCGGCATATGAAACATTTTGCACGGTTTCCAATTAAAACCCAATCACATTTACATCATTTCAGATACATGGTAATAATAATGGAAGCCATTTCAACTTACTGTAATCGTTCATACTTCAATCTGGCTGGAATATTCACGACAAGAATACAAGGTTTGTTTTCATCATTGCCGAAAGAGGACGATGCGTTCCGAATGTAAAGCAAATGTGTGGCTGACCGACTGGAAAGTCCTAGTTTCGGTTTCGTGTGTGTTTAATCGCAAAAAAAACAACACTGTTTATTAAATGAAAATAATTATACAAATTATATGCGTAAAATTTGAAATTTTAAAATAAGTTTTATTCCATAAGATATAGGGCTAATTTAAATAAAATACAAGTATTTCACCATCCAGGTAAATCGGGGTTCCACCGTGTACCGTATTCTTCCACCACAGACCACAAGAGATATTCTGATATTTGATGTCTGTGTGTCCATCCACGAGAAACACGTATCCACGTGATTTTCCACTATGAGATCAATCATCCCCCGTGGTAAAGTGGAAATAGATGTCTGCGGGACCTGTACTGTAGTACGGGGAAAGAAACACCTGAAAACTACATGTACATATAAACTTACACAGCAAACCTATACAGTAGTAAGCAAGCAGCAATTGGTCAGTATAATTAGTTCACAAATTTCTTTTCGATCCATTGCTAAGCAAGTTCTTACATAATTAGTCTAATCACTCTTAAAGGCCTCATTCCTGATAGAATCTATTTCCATAAGGGTGAGAGAAGAAGCAATGTTGATCTGTGCCTCGCGTATCTTACCTGAGTATCTTACACTGTATCATTATAATTATTACGTTAAACATTATGAAATGCCTGGAGTTTGAACCCGCTGGAGCCGTTATGCTTTGTGCCCTTAGGCAAGGCATTTAAATTCCAAATTGCCTCTTCTCTCTCCCTCGTGGTGATGGAATGAGGTCTCGAGAATGATTAATATAAGTTAAAAGAACTTGTTTCGCAATCGAGCTAAAATTAATTTGTATAAACTAAACATTATTGTATCACCTGAACTCGAGCATCATGATGCGTCTCGTGGAGAAGTTTGTGGATATCAGCTCCTTCTTGTATATATCCTCTACAATCTGTAAAACATTAAAAACATTTCATGAAAGAATTTTGTAAATGGCAAAAAAACTCGGCATCAAATATGCCCAAAATTCCAAAGAATGACATATTTGACAAAACAATTAGCGAAAAAAATTCAAAATGAAGGTGAAGCTCTAATCTTGTTACTGGTTCTTGAGTTTGGTTTAACCCATTCAACACCAAGTAACAGATATGGACTGGTGCTTGATATTTTCAGACAAATAAATTAATAGGAAAATTACATTTGGACAAGTTCATTTATCAAAATGGGTAATTTTTGTTTAAAAATAGTAATATTGCTGGCAAAAAGTGCAGATCCTGATGAGACGGCTCGCCACAAGCCGGCTCATCTGGATCTACACTTTTTGCAAGCCTATTGAGAGGCCTGTGGTGTTGAAAGGGTTATGGTATACAAACACAGTTCAGTTCAGGTAATTAGATGCCAATCAGGAGCAAACATTTATATCTACAGTATTTCAAGAATGTAAATTTACCTCAGGCTGAAAAGGCACATTTTTCTTCAATGCAGCTGGGGACCATAACTCAGCAGCTAACTGGAAACACAACAATGACATCAATGATGAAAGACATTACATACAGGATTGTGTATGACATATTTCCTACACATTTCTACTAAATCATACATTTATAGGCCATAGGAAAAAACGTATGTCTCCCCACTCAGTGAAGTAACGAGAGCATGGATGTTAAATGTATGAAGTCATTGCAATAAAAAGTCATACAGTAATCGTCTATAGGCCACATGGGAGTATAAGACACAGTTAAAAAAAACCATGGCAATTCCAAGGAAAAAAGCACATGATCTTAGAGTGAAGAAAATGACCAAATCTCTTGAAAAAGCAAATATATAAATACTGACAGATTTGTAAGCATGACAAGTCTTAATAATGAGTCTGGTGTATGAGACCATTAAATCGTTAATATGCCATATTCTCTACCTGCTGCTCTGTGTACCCATGTGCTTGTGATAACGAGTCTGGTGTATGAGACCATTAAATCGTTAATATGCCATATTCTCTACCTGCTGCTCTGTGTACCCATGTGCTTGTGATAATGAGTCTGGTGTATGAGACCATTAAATCGTTAATATGCCATATTCTCTACCTGCTGCTCTGTGTACCCATGTGCTTGTGATAATGAGTCTGGTGTACGAGACCATTAAATCGTTAATATGCCATATTCTCTACCTGCTGCTCTGTGTACCCATGTGCTTGTGATAATGAGTCTGGTGTATGAGACCATTAAATCGTTAATATGCCATATTCTCTACCTGCAGCTCTGTGTACCCATGTGCTTGGATTTAAGTGTAAACAGGTGAAGGTAGACGTCCAGACCACCATCTTTTGATAGACAAATGATTGCTGCGGAGAACTCATATAGTGGATTTACAAGTAATTTTAGATACTGGTATATTACGGCCGTTAAATGTGTAGCACATGGTTTGTTTACATTTGCGACCTTGTCATCTTTCAGTAATATAGCC
The DNA here is from genome assembly GCA_014843695.1 of Archivesica marissinica. Lineage (NCBI taxonomy): Eukaryota > Metazoa > Mollusca > Bivalvia > Venerida > Vesicomyidae > Archivesica > Archivesica marissinica. The sequence goes on along the minus strand of CM026397.1, from coordinate 91,936,243 downwards.
TTGATAGCAACGGGGGGTCATTTTAAAACTTGCTTGGAATGGTGGCCTAAAAAATATTTATGTATCATAGTGTTCTTTAAAAAAAAAGGTTTTTTAGTTTTGTTGTTTTGAACCCGAAAACATTTGTCCTAGACCCCAAACGTATGTGTAAAATTCTAGTATTTGAAACGGGACCGGTGAATTTGACATAACCGACTGAGATAACGGATGTAGACTGTATATAAAACAATATAGGGCCTACCTGTGTTATTTTATCTACTTGGATCTGTTCCACTGTGAGTGTCCCAACCCCCTTTGTGGTTAATCCTTTCTGGGGAGACTTCTGACTCATTGCTGCTTGACTAATCGATGAAGTATCAATAGAACTGTATTTTAGAGTCCACGTTTTCCTAAAATACAAGATAATAACAGTATTAGCAATGTCTTCTATCTTTGTGATGCCATTCCAGGGTTTCCACTAGAGAAATTAAAATGTTCGCCACTTTTTTAGCCCCACCCCCTCCCCCCCCCCCGATCCAGCCTTTCTTCTTCTTCCATTTTATTGTTTAGCGCCATTCTCTGTTCTATTAAAATATTTACCATCCATTGGAAGTTAGGAGTTGCGGCCCTTTGACAGTGGACGTCTTCTTCAGTGAAAACTTAAATTTATATTTGTTTCTCAGTTATTCACGAGTTATTCTCAGTCTTGGATTGTGTACATCACCCTATGCATTCCTGGGACAGTGTGGATGATAAGTTTTGATGATTAGAGACATGTAAGTTCTTTTTTTCAAAGTTTGTTGGGTTTTCAGTTTTGATCGAAAATTGGCTTCCGACTCAGATAACTAGGTAGATCGTTCCACAATTTGGGTCCAACGATGGCAATAGATCTATCAGCCAATTTTTGTTCATCGTCTTTGGATGTTAAAGTTAGTGTCACTTTGTGATCTTAGTCTGTACGCTCCTTGAATGGGTACAAACATTTCTCCCAGATATACTACAGCTGTTCCATTATTGATACAGAATACCATCACTAGAACTTTCAAAACGATTCTGGCTTTAACTGGAAGCCAGTGGAGTTCTTTCCAAAGTTCTGCACTTGGTTGTTCAAACGAGGCATTAAGGACTACTCTAGCGGCATAATTTTGGACTCGCTATGTAGTTTGTCGACTTGGTAGGCTGGGATGTCGGTAAACAGACCATTGCAAAAGTCGATGTGCGAATGAACCAACCCGTGCACTAATGATTCAATAGACTTTTTTGTGAGATGTTTACGTATAGCTTTAAGATTTCGTAACTGCACACATGCTTTTTGGATGTGATGGTCGAGAAGAAGAAAAAGATTAGTATAAAGAAGTGGTTGAATACGATCGGTTGTTGTGTCAATGACGACAGCATTCAGATTAGAATCCGCCATGTGAACCTTTTAGAAATCATCCACCTCAGAACCTTTCACTGCCAATAATGTATTCGTGTACAGCAAGGAAAATTATGGTGTTGGTTGCAAAATCCTTATAAATGTCACCGAGAAGGGGTGTGTTAAGTTGACATTACAAATTGTGGACAGCTTATTGAAGAGTGTTATACGTAGTTGATCATAGAAATGGCATCGAAAGAAGAAGTGGAAGTTATCTTCTATAACACCACATCTGCATAATTGTGATTCTACAATGTTCTTTAGAAATAGATGATGGTTTAGGGAACTACATTTCGTTCTAAGTCGTGTATGTAGAACCTGGGTTCTTCTCTTCCTGTAGTAAAATAGTTTTCTAATTTTAGTTTTGGTACTGGAAAGGCCTTGAAAGAATCCAGTGCCTGAATAGTTCTAGCCTCGTTAGGTAAGCTGTTCCATTCACAAAGTACGGATGGAAGGAAGAAATTTGAAAATAGGGTATTTCTAGCTGGAATAGTTAACAGATTATCAGATTTTCTAAGGTTATACCGAGTGGATTGTCCAACATCTTGTGGAACAAGAGATGAAATATAAGATGGGACAAGATTATTTTTCATTTTAATAAAAGAGGACAAGTATGCCAAGATCCATCACTGGAGAAGAAAACACCCCAAGTATTTACAAGCGGAATGTGTTGACCTAACATCTGCAGAGGAGGATATCAAGGTTTATTTCGCAAATAGATTTTTATAGTCGCATCATATAGACGAAACTAGTACGTGAATTCGTGTTTACTCTCTAATATTCACTTCTGTTATCAGTAGTTATATAAATACCGATAGAATACAGTTACAAAACAACCTACCAAAGTAAACAGAGTATGTCGAAGGTAGTATATTGCCAAAATACGCTAAACCGGTGGTTTTATAACAAACGGTTTTAATGTTTGTTTACCTGTTTATAAGAATCTGGGTCAAGACGGTGTCCAAACCGTGTTTCCGTGTATTGCAATTTTGCAAATTAACTTGTTTATTGCAAATAAAGTGTGCCATGAAGTGACAGGTGCTACTGATTGATTGTGCTAGTCACTGATCGGAATACACTGATAGTGATTATCAGAAGTGTGACCGTCCCCTAGACCGGTAGCCAGTGATACGAGTTAATCCAGTTATCTAATTATCTATCTTCCTTTAATATTGAAACCCTCGCGGGGACGTAGACATGTTGCGCGTCAAAAACCGCAAAGAAGTTAAAAGTATGAGTAGCTAAAAGCATAATTTAAGAAAGTAATGAAAATAAGTAAATTATAGTCAATACTATGCAATACAATTAATAACTAGTGTTTTAGGCTGTTGATTCATAGATAAAAATCCTTTTTACATAGATTATCTTTACAATTGAAAAAAAAACAAGTTTTAACATTTGCATCCATAATTTGCTCAAATTAACCTAATTGGATGGTGGTATTTGTGGTATTTCAGAATATTAGCCTTATAGTGTATCCTTCTATCTCTAGGAGTTCTATAGCCTGGGAACAGGCGTTGATATATTTTGCCTGGTCAATCAAATATATTTTAACACTGAGACTATTAATTGGGCCGTATTGAGTTTCTGATCATATCAACATTTTGTTTATTATTATCGCCAAAACACAAGCAATGACTGTTATATACAGAGAAAAGTATGTAATGATTCGATCTATCTATTACATTATTGATGTTTTTCAATTTGTAGAAAATCAATAAATGGTCTTCAAATTACAGTGTGCAGGTTAAGACTGCGTTTTATACACCTATATTTAATAACAATTGTCTGCAAGTTGCAGCTTTATACACTGAAAACGCAAACTGCATGTTGCATAACATAATGCTTGAACGCAAACTGGAACATTTTAACATTGATATAGATAAAACATGGGTACGAATTGACCAATTTCAAAATGTATACGAGTTGAACAATTTCAAAATGTATACGAGTTGACCAATTTCAAAATGACTATGGGTACGAGTTGACTTGTGTAGGGGTTGACTTGTGTAGGGGTTGACTTGGGTACGACTTGGGTATGGGTTGACTTGGGTACGGGCTGACTTGGGTAAGAATTGACTTGGGTACGGGTTGACTTGGGTACGGGCTGACTTGGGTACGGGCTGACTTGGGTACGGGCTGACTTGGGTACAGGTTGATACGGGTTGACTTGGGTACGGGTTGACTTGGGTACGTACGGGCTGACTTGGGTACAGGTTGATACGGGTTGACTTGGGTACGGGTTGACCAGTTACCTGTGTGTTCATCTTGTTAGCAATTTTAATTTATAACAACGACTTTTTAGAATATAAAATATGCTACGTGTAATTGAGGTGGGTGCTGGTCAAAAGGTACCCAAGTCAAAACATACCCGCATTTTAAGTCAAAACGTACCCAACTATAAGTCAAAACGTACCCGCATTTTAAGTCAAAATGTACCCGCATTTTAAGTCAAAACGTACCCAACTATAAGTCAAAATGTCCCCATTCTTTGGTCAAAACGTACCCACTCAAGAAGTAAAACGTACCTAAATAGGTAGTCAAATATATCATTGTGGTTGATATATTCTGCATTGACTAGACTACTAGTTCATGAGAATGAAGTGGTATGTCATTGTCCAGACACAATGGAATGCGGGATTCGGGCAGTGTATTCTAGGCAGGATGTCATAAAACTGTCAAACTTACTGTCCACTTGACGACAAACACACCGCCGCTAATTGCTGACCGTGTCAATGGAATTCCATTTTAGATATTTGGATTTTTAAACAGAACTAAACAAGTATATATAGAACATTTTTTCGAGTTGGGCCCGTCCACGATGACGTCTTGGTGGAGAAAGCCTGGCAGAAGGTACTGCTCTGCAAGCTGAACACATTGGTTTAAACAGTAGTTATTCCAATAAATTTACATGTATAACACAAACAATGTTACAAATTACATAAATTGTGAATGGTTTGGATAGGAAAACAAGTTTTCAGAAAACTTATATTAATTCCTCTCCAAAGGATTATAATATTAATTTAATGCCACGAGATGTGTGTGGCTGTACAACATAAACACTCCAGCATTATCATGAATTAAAGCAAGAGTGTTTCCAATTACCAACACAAACAAATTAACAAATATCAAATTCTTTTATGCAAGCTGTAACTCACAGGAAAAAATACCTTCATGTATGTTGAGAAAAAAATTACCAATTTATATTTTAATTTCAAGAATACCATTTTTTTCTCATCCTAATACCTTCTAAGTATGATTTTACCTATCTACAACTTTTTACTTGACACATAATATTTCCAATCTATTTCCAGTTATTCAATCTCTATACATGTATTATCCCATGGGTACATTTTGACCTATGGTAAGGTACGTTTTGACTTCTGGGTGGGTACGTTTTGACTTCTGGGTGGGTACGTTTGACTTCTACTTGGGTACGTTTTGACTTATACTTGGGTACGTTTTGACTTATACCCAGGGTACGTTTTGACTTTTTTGGGTACGTTTTGACTTGGGTACGTTTTGACTGGAACTCATTGAGGTTTAGCGTCTAGACTTTAAAAAATGCCTTCATAGTAAAATGTCACATTTATTCGAAAACATGTGGTTACAAAACCAGAGTGTTTTAGTTGATTAAAACATGTGGTTACAAAACAAAGAGTGTTTTTAGTAGCAACCACCACGCATCGTTCCGATAAAAAACTGACCCCAAAATATGTCCTGTGTATTACGGTCTTGTATGAACAGAGCAAAGGCTTTCCGATTGAAATATTTGCATAAGTGGGAGGAGATATGACCAAATATGGCGTATATGCCCATTTGGCTGTTACGCAGTATATATTTACAGTTCAAAACCGAAAGTGAAAATTTCAAATATCATAAATTTGTCCAAAACGGCCATATACGCTAATGAAATTGGTATTTTATGATAGATATATCAGTATTCTTTTCATTCTGGGCACTTCCAAGAATGTAATTTGACGTATATCCTGTTTATTTGGCTTGCATCCGAGTGACATGACAAGTCTCACCGGACAAGGGAAGTAATCAAACTTAACCATTACCAATATTCCACTTCCGCCGTCCCGAATCGTAATTCATGCAGAGTAAAAAAAACATTAAAATATTGCAAAGTGTGTCCTTCTCTCAAGCTCGATTGAGGTATAAATAGATACGGTATTGTGGTTTGGAATAAATGCAAATATGCATTTGCGCTGACTGAAGATTAATTAGCTTGTATTTGCAATTTTCTAAAATCAAAATGGCTGTTCGTACCGTTCATTCGTACTCGGTTACCGTACACCGTTCATTCGTACTCGGTTACGAGTCGGTATATTAAAACTATATTAATTTATAAGTGTGTTGTAAGTACTGTGTGCATAAAATTGTTACAGAACAGGTGAGAAATGTTTATAGAAGAAAATAACACTGACTACTATGTAGAATACCGTTTCATGATCAAGTAATAAGCTGGGGTCAACTTTTTTAAGAAATTGAAAATCAAGCCTTTTCCGACTGCAATTTTTCATCATTTACAAGTCCATTAATTTCAAAATTTGTGGTGTAACAAAGTTAAACTATACATTTTTGCAAATGGTTTGATGAGATCTACCAGAAAATGTATAGTTTTACATGTATCCCGGCGTGAAGAGTTTTCGCCCAGAACAGGTTTTCGCCCAACTGTGGAAATAGCAAGTCGCGAGAGATCACGCAATATTTCACGCTCCAGTTACCGGAATTATAAATAAACATACCTTGTGCACTTCCAATCTATTTCTAACTGATCATAATATATCAGACAAGGTAAATTAGCGGTGAAAACTTTAAACCTACCCCAGTTTTCACTAACTTCACTATATCCGTTTTATGTCACCATATAAATATCATTTTTTAAAGAAATTGGCAATTTTTTCTCCAAAATGACATATGCATCGTCTGCCACGCCAATATATTTACGAATAAAAATGTCATTATAGTCTCACTGCTCCGTGTTTATGAGTTATGTCCGTTATTACACACAAGGGGTCCTTATTAATAATATCGATTTTCACCGTGTTTCACCTTCAGGTCCACGGGTTGTCACAGAGGTTCTCCAACTGATATATATGGTTGTGTAAACCTAGTTTTTCTTTGTTGGGCACCGTGTGATGTGTTCGATGGATGGGTCCATTTACGGTTCTGCATTTAGTCAGAGTAATTAGGAGGGATGACGACTTCTTATGCCCCGTGTGTTTGACCTAGTTAAATTAAATGTTAGTGTTTTAGATACAGTATATAGACAAAATGCTGTCCAACAAATGAATTTTGAGTGAAAATGATAAATTAAGCCTCTTATTAAAGTAAGTCTTCCTTAGTTTATTGTTTTGTTAAAAAAGAACTGTTGCTTACATACTAATGGTGGCGCTGTAGACAATTTCCACAGTTAGGCGAAAACATGTGACGTCATTCCGGATTACTGAGAATGAGGTACCGCTATTTTGTCAACTTTTCTCAAAAAGTAAACATTCGATTTTCTTCGAGATTTGTGTGGATGAATGGTAACATATTGTTTATTTGGTGACATAAATTGTTTGCAGTGTATGACCATTCTAAACCTATAGGAGTCCGCTATGTACTACATCGTCGGAAACCAGTAACACCGGGATACTAGCTCAACTCTTGTATTCAGTCTCTTTGTTAATTACAATCTAGTCTTTTGGGGAGGGCCGTAACTAATGTTGTTAAAACTTGTGGCCCAACCCACAGGCACCAGACACAATTTTTTTTTTTTTTTTGGCCTATGGTCATATAGTAAGTAATATATAATACACCTGAACGGCGCATTGTTTCATCGGGAACAGCAGGAAACGAAAAGTTGTCGTTTTGGCTGGGCGATCGGTTTTTGGCAACATACGATGTGAATGAATGCTTTTTTCTCATTGGTCAAAAATGAAACATGTAAATACATATATAAACAGCAGTCAATGAAATGCCGCTGTATATTCACCGCGGATCTTATCCAAAATGGAACAATTATTGAATTTTACTTTTGTTTTGTATTTGATTCCTGTATTGCTGTTGGATCTGCACGCCGAGGCTGCAAACAACATGATTCGCGAGAGAAAGATTCCATTTAACGAAGTATGAGTGATTTTTAGATGTTATGAGTATTACGCTGGGTAAAACGTCGAGAAAACATTCCGCCAAATCAAAAACCGAACACCCAGCCAAAACGACAACATTTCATGCCCTGCTGTTCACGATGAAACAATGTGCCATTCTGGTGTTATCTGACCGATCTCCATGAAATAAAAAGTATTTGTTGATAGAATAAGGTCTTCCGGTCGGGACCACGAGGGCAAATCAGTGATCTGGTCGTTTTTACCTAGTTTCTCGTCGATGTTTCTGCATGCATGTTTCAATTTCGTTGGTTGCCTTTATTATATATTACTTACTATATGACCATAGGCCAAAAATAATTTTTTGTTTGTGTCTGGTGCCTGTGGTAACACCGGGATATTATAGCTGTTAATAAAATCATTGAATGTTGCTATTTTTAGTTGATTTCTATGATTGATATAATTTAGAAAACACATTGGTCCATGATTGGACAGAGAACAATTCTATGAAGGTATGGCATACATAGTGTTTCTTTGTGTCTGGATACAGTCTCACAAGTGTGACTATCCGAAATTAATCGCGTCCGGGTAAGTCTCCTTCAATAATTATTTGTCATCAGTAATAACTTAAAAGTTAAATAAGTATATATTTGCTAAGATATAAAATATATCCAATGGGTGGCCTAATATTATCTTACATAAATATAAATCTGAAATATTACCTTGTTAGTGTGTAATACCAAGTTGGTAAATGTGAAATCGTTTTATTTCATCTTTCTGAAGACCATGAAAATGAAATGAGCGTCTTGATCATGCTGATCTTGGCGGGGTTTTACTGAAATACGAAATGGAATATTGCGTGCGAAATGGACGAAATGTAATTGACGGATGTGTTAGGGTCCTAAACAATTAAGTGCCCATAATTAGCTATGTTAGGAATTCACTCATTTGCACATCTCTTCAGGAGGCGTCACTCATATGGGCAACCGGTAGCGACGATAAATAAACGTAAAACACACAGTAAAATACAATAGAATCATATGGGACCATACTGTATAACTATGATATGATTTAGACAAGTGATTTTATTTGACCATATCAAGAAAACTATTGGATTGTATGCTTGCAGCGAGGAAACAGACTGTATTATATAGATCTACCATCATTATTTATTGCTCGAGTGGCTAAATATGACATGGAAATGTTATAGTGGAAATGTCTCTTGAAATTTAAATATCTCAAATCTAAATGGTATCATTATTGTAGATCAACCCAAAAGATAAATCTGTATAACAACAATAGTTTACTGCCTTACCATGCAACTGTAATTGTGAATTAGCTTGAACATTAGTCCAAATATTTAGACTTGTTAAATGTGACATTTTACTATCAAGGCATTTTATAATAACATACTTTTTTATGTAGAGGTCTTATATATAAGACTATAGCATGGGTGCCAGTCTGTCGATTTTTCACTTTTTAACTTCTGGCAAAATGACAGCCTGGGGAAACTGGATTTTAGATCGTAGCGGCATCTACTTACATTTGAAGAACGACAACTCTTCTCTACAAGATAATATCGTTAAATATAGAAACGGAATTCTATCGGAAATCGCCGAACAGGCACGATCATTTCCGAATATACACGAATGTTCCCGTAGGCTCATTTACATTGCAAACATATAATGTCCCGCTTCTGTATTATATCGACAAGATGGCGGATTTTAAATGTTACGTTTAGATCGTAGTGGGTCGATTCGGCGTAATTGAACTAAGGACGACTTAAATATTGAGTAAATATGTCAAATCAGACAACTGTAAAACTATGTATCATTCCGTTGACCCGTATACAATGGCGACCAATTATAAAGTTGTATCAACATTGCAGTGCCTCGCTTTCGATTCAAGTACGTCATTAATTAAATCACGTGCTAATGTGCCTATTAATAAGATTAATGCTAGTCAATAATTACACGGACAATCCGTCCACTTTCCCCAGTCGTTGATATGATTAGAAACTCAATACGGCCCAATTAATAATCTCGGTGTTAAAATATCTTTATTTGACTGACCATGCAAACTATATCGACGCCTGTTCCCAGGCTAATAGGACTAGCTTGAACCTGAACAACATAAATTTAAAAAATCAATACATATATTACAAAACTGCCACTGATAATTTATGAAACCGAAACTTAGTGTAGAATGTTCGGTATTCTGTGACAAAGTTACTGTAACCAAAATGACATTATTTTTCAAGTACACATGACTTGTTGTTGTTTGTTGTTGTTGTTGTTGTTGTTGTTAAAGACTGATAAAAACTGTTAAATTAATAGTTCATTACATACATCACTAAGATGCATACTCTACTTCACATTCTAATTAATGCACTGTAATAAACACATGTGTGTGTGCGCGCGCGTGCGTGCGTGTTCAACAGGGACGGGCTTAAAGGTATATGACCAAAATATGGACATTTCTTTAAGTCTGTCTCACACTCCAGGGTAACTGGTAAAGGTTAATACAAAAAATAAATAGTTATTGCAAAATATAAAACCATTCCGCATGAAATAATGAACTGCAGTTTATCAAATTGACCGAGCTACATATACTAGACTATACAGCAACGCTCCTGATTTCAAGTTACAACAGTTTCTGTGAAGTAAACAAATGCACCAGGAACACTATTACTGTAAGCCTGTTCATACACATCAATGTACCCGAATAAGGTATAATTGCAAACAAATAAAAACACTATCCATTCCTGCTGGGAATACCGGCGGTTGTTGTGCCTTACACATATTACTCAACCTGGTCAGTGTTCGATACTACTGTCAATGGGGCCACCCATTCTCCATACCGATCCGGTGGCTTCCTTTGGTGTACCGGACATCGGATCGGTTCTGCAGTTTGGTCATTGCCAGCAGGGTCGATAACAGATCGGTCTGTCATACTCAGAATCCACCCTCGACTGTTGACGTCAGGCGGATCTCCGTACAGATGGTTCAAAGGTGGTGGTGCTATGGTATATATCCTGAATTTGTGATGGTTCGGGTACCACACTACCATGGAATCGGTGTACATATGGTTCTAGAACGAACGCGAAGTTGAAGAGTTGTATCTGGTCGTCGAGTGTCGAACACCTGAACTGTTCTCGATTATGGTTCGTCTCGGAGAAAAGGTTGAACTTTCAGTCGTATCTGAAGCCGTCCTAGGTGTTCTCTGTCGCACAGCTTGTGGTCTGTAAATATTAACTCTTGGTATAGTGGTTAGTATCCCCGCCTGTCACGCGGGAAACCGGGGTTCAATTCCCCGACGGCGAGCCATTTGTCACCTGGGGTTCGTAGTTATAGCACAAACTCGAAGTTCCTTATAGTATAGTAATCCATATATTCTCAACGAGATCAGAGTCTCTGTATTAGCACAGTAACACAAATCTACTTTATCTTGTAATTATTTTCAATAAAAAAACCGTCATTTAGTTTAATCAAACATTATTCTGACGTTAGGGACGGGCCGTTTAACTAATGTTGGAAACACTTGTGGTCCAACCCTTTTGTTTTATCATGATTTGTACTTGTCATTACTTAATGTTGTATTATGTATTGCTGCTACTGTACATGTATGATACATTCAATAAAATATGATTAAACTACTTTAGTTAGTTTAATTTACTGTAGCTAAGATATGGATAGGTTTCACAACCGATCATGTTGACTATTGAAAAAGATGAGATGAGGTCATAAGCAATTTAGCGGGAAGTGCACAAAATTAGTTTGTACCAATGAAAAAAAAGACAATTGTTCATTTCACGATCTCCTACTATAATCGAAAATCGAATAACTCTCTATCTCAACAATAATAGTACTATAATGTTTATTTGCAACATATCATGTTATTCAATTCAAGCCTCGTAAATATTTGCTATCGTAAGCCTCATTCTTTCACGTGTGCATGTGAAATGAGAGAAAAAATGTGTTTTGACTTAAAAAAAACGTTATGTTAGGAATTCACTCATTTACACGCCTGACTTGACCATCACTCACTATCTCTCATTCATAATACTATATACACCATCGTAATACAGTAGAATACAATAGAATCATAGTGCAATTAAATATGTTATACTAGATTTATATATATCGTAATGTAATTTCCCATTGAAGCGACCACTATGTGAAATGTAAATTTCTGGTGCGAAATGGAATATAAAATCATATATAAAAATGTGCACATGTGATGGCTTATATTGTATCATAATTATATTTTTAAACTGTATTTAATGAAAATCACAAGGATTGCGATCAATTATCTTATACCGGGATTAAAGCTCGTTGTTGTTGTTGTTGTTGTTATTGTTGTTGCAATTCAATCAATATAAACACATACATTAATTGCACATAGCCATTCTACAAATGAGAATTATAAGAGACAATCACATTTTACAATAATTTTAACTTTATCCAAGTCTCATTTATTGACATACATATAATACAAAGACAAAGTAAAACAATCACATTAATGTACATAGCCATTCTGAATAGAATTATCAGAGACATATTGTAACAAAAACGATTATATTATTATACACATTTCTTTTACATTCTAAAGCCAAGAAAAATTTGCTAATTTAAATACTATTTAAAGCAAAAATCATATAAACCACTGAATTGAAAAACAACCACTAATGCGCTAATGGTGAAAATGAATAGTAAATTAACAAATCAGTAAACAATTGTAAACGGATAGTTTTTCTACCAATGAAAAACATATTTACAAATGCTGGATTTAGTATAAAACATGCAAACGTTAAACCGTTTCTGATTACAGACGGATCTGTAGTCCAATGGTAACACGCTGGACTGGTAATCCAGGGATCGCAGGTTCGATCTGACCCTAATAAAATTAACAGATGGGATGTTAAACCGAGGTCTCGTGTCGGTGATTTACACCGTGTACGTAAACGAAACAGAGGAGACTCTGAAATGGGTCTCTGTCTGTATCATTGCACTATCCTCCGAACATCTAAAATGACTAATCTCTTCAGGAGGCATCGCTCATATGGGCAACCGGTAGCGACGATAAATAAGCGTAAAACAAACAAGTTACTGATGTCCATTTTGGAGGATTTATGACTGTTTGACCCTTAAAATGACACATAAACGGCGAGAAACATAGTAAATCGAGTCGAGAATTAGTAGGGCGTCGCTTGCGAAGACATAGCACTTGATCACATACTACGGTGATATGACATTTAGTTAGGAGATATTTCGTCCGGATGAGGCTACGAACCTGAAAAGACACATAATCACAAGAGATACTATGACAGTTTATGTTGACTCCTAAACCGATGATGATGATGATGATGATGATGATGATTGAGCTTATTTACCACCGACCCTAGGTCACACGTGTTTAAATGCACTAGTTTGCCAATTACATTTTGTCCATTTCGTATTTCAGGAGTATTGGCCGGTGTACATGTATATATTTCAAAACAAGCACAACAATTTTATTATTTAAGAATTTAGCAGATTTCTGGTAAGTGCAAGGTAAAGTTACCATAATTTGCAGAGAACTGGGTATATTCTGCATATTCATGAATATTAATTAACCATAACTATTGTCTAATATATGAAATCAAGCCTGTAAAATTGCAATCGGGGTGCCGGATAAACTGATGGTGATAAATTTAGCAGCCGACGTACATGTCACACAGTACTTGACAAACTGCGAAGAACTTTGATCCCTGAGGATAAATCGTTGTATTGTTGACACGTGTTGTTAATTGAATCATATTGTGATGTGTATCATTGACTTTTTGTGTGCATAAAACAGATTTAGACAATGAACAACCAGAGGCAGAGGTATGTTTTTTAGTTAATTTTTGTGACATCAAAATTATTCTTGGATAGCAGTGATAGTTACTTATCTATCTTATTCCACATATTTTAATTGTATAGTCAATTTAAATAAATTTATCTATAACCAGGTAGCATAACTGTGATTAGACAACACTTAAACAGGTGTAGGCCTATCAGTATTCAGTCATCTAAGGCTTTTCGGTGAATAACTTCCAGTCAGTCTCTTTTATAGCAGGTGAAATAGTATTACTAATTTTGCATTATTGCAATTGTCTATGTATGTTCCTTTAATGTCAAACCCCTCGCGGGGACGTAGACATGTTTTCCTGGGCAGGCTTAGCCGACCTAAGCGATTAACCATTACATGTACTAAGGAATGTGTGTGAGGTGCTTGCTCAATGACACAACATACGTGGCCTGACCGAGTATCGAACCCTGAACCGTTTGATTCCAAATCCGACGCTCTACCACTGGACCACGGATGCCACATGTGAGTTTGCATAACATATAAACATATCAAATACACTTTCACTCGCTTACAAGTGATTTCAACATGGTGTCGAAAAATGGACCTATTTTCGGCCAACCTATGAAAATGCATATAAGGGAAATGTTGATTACAGTTAAGTTCCAAAATTGTAATTAACATAGGGGCATAGCAATAATTTTTATTTGCAATAGAGAATTTAACATCAAATTATGATTACTCTTCAAAATGAAGTAAACTGTGACATGGACAGAAATGTCACTTAATGTGGAGGGTTGCACACCATACTGTCTGGCTGCTGTTTTTACTGGAACGCCCATGTCTCTAACAGCCTGATCATTTGTCAGTGCACATGGTGAATAGAAACGCGAGGTTCGAGTTGAAAAAAAAGATGAAACTGAATTAGCAGAGTGGTAAATATCTTAGACAGCAGTTTTGTAGTGGTAAATATCTTAGACAGCAGTTTTGGGAAAAAAGAGTTAAAAACTATAAAAGGGACAAAATATTTGAATTGGCCTGTAGAATGTGTTTATGGCATTTTCTCACCGTCACGTGACCTTCCTGAGCAGGCTATGAAATTTCTCATTTTACAAACACATATTTCGTTATATTTACCTTTGTCTAAGGGTTGTTTAGTGTACACATAAATGGGATTAATGAAAACATTAACATTTACATGTTTATACATTCGTAATAAAATGTGAATATTTACCTGCTTTTTAAACAAATCAAAAGATTTTGATAGCGATGACATCATTCGCGTTCCGGAAAGTAATCAAAATCACGCGAATAAACAAAGGCAGTAAACAGGTCGTGGACGAAATCAGTGCAATTGACAATACAATATTATTAATTTATCAACATCAAACTGGAGAAGCGATAAAGGCTAGAGATACGTGTCTGTATTTATAGCAAATTATAAGGATATATGCTAGATATGGGTCAGCAAGATACACTAAAACATCTGCCCAAGTAAACGTCATTTTCATCTAAGCAATTTACTATTAAAAACAGACGCGTCCGTCGCAATTTTCTTGTTGCTGTCAGATCACCACATTAAATAGATGCGTGTATTTAACACTCCTCTGCAAGATTTATGATTGTTAAGCATCAGAACGACTTTAGCTACTGTACCTAGACCATGTAATGAAACCAAACGATCGGAAATGAGGCAAATGGCGAAGTAAAAAAAATCTTAAGAGAAAATAAATATAAAAATCAATAAAAAAACACATCTCATTTTGCTCATACTTTTTTTTGGGACCGGCACAAATTGCGCCGGTCGGACATGAACGGTAAGCATGTAATCATTTATTTTAAACTTAACTTTGATTTTTGTCCAATTTTAATGCTTTTGTTAGTCTTAAGTAACGGAAATGTCTTCTATGAATATAATTATTATTTGTCCTGAGGCTTCATGTCTTGAGGTCTCGTGTCTCAATGGTTTTCCATAGAAAATGTAACAGTTTATTGTTATTGATCATATCTTACAACAACAATTAATGAAATAATTATATAAACAGGATACCAGGACGTGGTCGACTCTGATTGGACATGTTAACAAATATGCTATTAGAACCTACAGCTGTGTCTCTCATTTGCATAATTGTTTCCAAACTGGAGATTTTGTGTTGTTTCCGCCAAAGCTTATAAGAAAGCTAAAACTCTACCCAACATTATTGTTTTAGTAGATCTATGCAAATGAAATGTGGTTTAAAATAATTATTTAAAATCAAAACAGTATAAAATCTGATCAGTTTTGGAAATAGAAAGCAAGTTTGGAAAAGTGTGTACACTTTCCCGACAGTTACTAAACTACAAATAATTTCCTGTGACAAACTATAGTTAACAGGGATTAGCAGATCGTAGCAACTGATATATATATTATAAATTTAGCGATTTCATCAAGGTACATGTAAGTAATTGATTTGTATTGATATAATGGCGTGTGAGTGCAGTTTTGTTTAGGCCTAATCTGTTGACATCATAATATACAAGGAGTTAAACAATAATTATTATAAATAAGTTGGTTTATGCTGAAAAAATTAGGTTGAAATAGTACACAAAATGTACATAGCATTAAAGGTCTATAGCTTCTAAGATGTACTAGACATTGATCCTGCTAATCTGGTGTCACTATATGAGTGAGGGGGTCATTTTTCCCTGTATGTAAACTGTATGAGAGATGGCGGGGCATTTTTCCGTGCCATAGAATAATGACCTCCCACCCTATGTGTGACTATGAGTGAGATGGGTCACTTTTCCATGCCATAGAATAATGACCCCCCCTCCCCCTATGTGTGACTATGAGTGAGAGGGGTCACTTTTCCATGCCATAGAATAATGACCCCCCTATGTGTGACTGAGTTGAGAGGGGTCACTTTTCCATGCCATAGAATAATGACCCCCCCCCCATATCAATATTCTATCCCGACATATGATGTACTTACTTATCTGTATCATCTGAACGCTTTCCGTTGTACATAATCGTAAAGTAAGCGTCTTGTCAATGAACAAGTACTCGGTGATCCGTGCAGAAAGGACCAAATAAAATATTGTTGCTTAACAGTCTTTCAGATGGGACTCATGTCGGTGCTTTACACTGTGCACGTAAAATAACTAGAGGAGACTCTGGAATGGGTCTCTGTGTGTATCATTGCACTATTCTCCAAAAACTAAAATGACTAATCTCTTCAGGAGGTGTTGATAAAGAAACGTAAAACACATTGTTGCTTTACGGAAAATACATTCAATGATTCTCATTGCGTCTCTGGCCATTTCAGTCCAAAACGCAAGAAACACACTCTGGAGAAAACACTGTATGATAAATATTGTTTCCTGTTTTCAAACCAAGAGATGATTAGTAATTGTGCCAAAACCTGTTTTATTATTCTACAGAGACGTCATTGTTTATTATGTAAATAATTTTTAATATTGAGAATAATGTCATTATTTCTTGTATTTCTAACTGCATAATTTGTTTTTATCTCGGCTGTAATATCTCTTCTAATCATATTCACTATGATCTGATCAAAGCGAAGTTAGATTTCATATGACCAATTTTTAATCAGTTTGCAATAGTACTTATTTTGTCTCTCAGTGCTTTATCATTGTTTTAAAGCAGTTTTTAATATCCGATTAGCAGTGATATTGTAGCTTTATCCCATACATACTGTGATAAATGATTGTGTATAATTTTGTTTATCTCTTATAACTCCATGTTGGAGTGGCATTGTATTTTTCTGATGTAACCTATACATGTAATGTTATTGTATGCACAATGCTGTAAATAAAGATTGCTACTACTACTTCTATCACTATATCCGCCCATTTGTCAGACATGTAACTAAACATGTGACGTGTCCACCACCAAGAAATGAAGAATCATTATTTTAAGTCATTGTGTTCCTGACGTTGCGTAAATAAAAATGCTAGAATGAGTGTTTTCTTTTATATCTTTTTTTTTTTGATGAAGCATTGCTTCTTTTATTCACATATGTACATATATACCGCAATGATGCACACACACATGTTTATATGTACATATATACCGCAATGATGCACAACACATAAATGCTAAATACAACTGTAAAAAATAAATCGTATAATTATATATACAATATTATATCATTTAAATGCCAATAAAAGTAGTATTAAACATTTTCATGAACCTTATTGAAAAATGTTATATTAATCTTTTTAAATTTGTAGTAACGATGCATGATTTCAAATTCTGATTTCAAAACTTTGTATATATCATCTTCTTTTGTCCAGTTTTCACTTCCAAAATATGATTTGTAGATACTAAAACCTACTATAGACAGATATTGTCCAAAGATCATATTTCTTATATTCCTCATGTTTCTATGAATTCCACACTTATTAAGAAGATTTTGCATTTTCATCCAAATAAATCTACCGCTGTGCAATTAATTAAAAGATGCTGGTAATCCTCCAAAACGTTGCACTTTACACACATTGGCGCGCGAGTCATTTTCCAAGCATATCGTATATCCCCACTTGTAAATATTTTGTTAATCACTCTAAATTTATATTGTTTATGTCGATTATCAGGAATATTTTTAATGAATATATATACATAGCTCCATTCTATTGTATCGTTAATTTTATTTGACCAGAAGTTATGTGCATTAAGTTTTGTATAAATTTTGTTAATATTTTATAAATTGCCCTAGTATCTAATGTTTCTAGCGATTTTTCATCGATTTCTAAAATTTTACTAATTTTAACTTTCGTTCTATTAGTTTCTTCAGATTTCATTACATCTTTCCATGACTTCGGGATTGCTTTAAATATTTGCTTCAGTTCTGCTAAGCAGTTTCTTTTATCTATAAGTTTTTCTAAAATTGTATTCTGATCAATTTCCCCATTTGTGTTTAAAATGTCATTGACAAATATAATGTTCGATTGTATCCAGTTATTGAAATACAGACATTTATTATTTATTTTTATGAACATGTTTCCCCATATCACTTGCCTTCTGATCCACTCAAAAGTCTTTATATCGGGATGCTTTTCCTTAGTTTTAACTCTTAGCCAAAGGTCTATTAAGTTTTTGTAAAAGTCTTGAAACTTTAGTGAAATTAATGTTTTTGACACTGTCCAAATTACTGTAAAAAATAAGAAAATCTTTGCCAAAATCTTTTAAAAAATAGTTTGGTATTACTTTCCAGTTTGCCTCGAATTTATCTGTTAAATGTTTTATCCACTTACGTTTTATGGCAGTAATGTGTGAATCAATATCTATCATATTTATGCCACCACTTATTTTTATCACCAATTAATGTTGTTTGTTTAATATTTTCTCCTTATTTATTCCAAAGGAACCTGAATATCATTGTGTTTATATTTTTTATGATTCTTTTGGTACAACTAGAGAATGGAACAAGTACATAAATTTTGGAATCAATAGAGTTTTAATGATTTGTACTTTTCCGTAAATTGTCATTTTGCGTTTCATCCAAGTATCTATTAAGTTTTGACATTCTGTTAATTTTGAACTCCAATTTAGTAATGAACATTCTTCAGTATTTGTGCCAAAGTATACCTCCTAGCGCTTTTATCGGTTTATTTAGCCATGTTATATTTCCTGTTGATTCTGTTTTTAATTGATTACGCCCTATCCACATAGCTTCTGTTTTAGCCTTATTAAGCTAAAGTCCTGAATGTTTGCCAAATTGCTCAATGAGTTTTAATGCATTATTAATATCATGGTTTGATTTCATGAATAATGTTGTGTCATTTGCTAGTTGTGATATTTTTATATTGTTCCTACTGTTTTTGATTTCAATACCTATAATTTCATCTGATTTACGTATTCGTATGGCTAGGACTTCGACTGCTATTATAAATAAAAGTGCTGAAAGTGGGCATCCCTGTATAATTCCACGATTTAGACTCAATGTTTGAGACCTGTGTCCATAAATAGTTTCAACCCATTGAATAAAATTTGATTTAAAACCAAATTGCTTCAAAACCTGTATTAAAAAAATTCCATTCTAAAGTATCGAATGCTTTCTGGAAGTCTAAATAAAAATAGAATGACTCCTTTTCTTTTCTATCTTAGTACATAGCATGCCAGAATTTTATGAAGATGGTCCTAAAATAAGGACAATGTTTGAAAAAAAATAAAACTGTAAAATGTGTGCACATTGTTGGAAATCACAGGGTACCTACCATAATATGAAATATCTGCATAATGTTGATGATAATATAGATGAACTATCTACCTAATGCTGATAATATACATGAACTATCTACCTAATGCTGATAATATACATGAACTATCTACCTAATGCTGATAATATACATGAACTATCTACCTAATGCTGATAATATACATGAACTATCTACCTAATGCTGATAATATACATGAACTATCTACCTAATGCTGATAATATACATGAACTATCTACCTAATGCTGATAATATACATGAACTATCTACCTAATGCTGATAATATATAACAACCGTCTGCCTAATGCTGATAATATACATGAACTATCTACCTAATGCTGATAATATACATGAACTATCTACCTAATGCTGATAATATACATGAACTATCTACCTAATGCTGATAATATACATGAACTATCTACCTAATGCTGATAATATACATGAACTATCTACCTAATGCTGATAATATACATGAATGATCTACCTAATGCTGATAATATACATGAACTATCTACCTAATGCTGATAATATATAACAACCGTCTGCCTAATGCTGATAATATACATGAACTATCTACCTAATGCTGATAATATACATGAACTATCTACCTAATGCTTATGCTATACATGAACTATCTACCTAATGCTTATACTATACATGAATTATCTACCTAATGCTGATAATATACATACACTATCTACCTAATGCTTATGCTATACATGAACTATCTACCTAATGCTTATACTATACATGAATTATCTACCTAATGCTGATAATATACATGAACTATCTACCTAATGCTGATAATATACATGAACTATCTACCTAATGCTGATAATATATAACAACCGTCTGCCTAATGCTGATAATATATAACAACCGTCTGCCTAATGCTGATAATATATATAACAACCGTCTGCCTAATGCTGATAATATATAACAAGGTTTGCCTAATGCTGATAATATATAACAAGGTTTGCCTAATGCTGATAATGTATAACAAGGTCTGCCTAATGCTGATAATATATAACAAGATCTGCCTAATGCTGATAATATATAACAAGATCTGCCTAATGCTGATAATATATAACAAGGTTTGCCTAATGCTGATAATGTATAACAAGGTCTGCCTAATGCTGATAATATATAACAAGATCTGCCTAATGCTGATAATATATAACAAGGTCTGCCTAATGCTGATAATGTATAACAAGGTCTGCCTAATGCTGATAATATATAACAAGATCTGGCTAATGCTGATAATGTATAACAACCGTCTGCCTAATGCTGATAATATATAACAAGGTCTGCCTAATGCTGATAATATATAACAAGGTCTGCCTAATGCTGATAATATATAACAAGGTCTGCCTAATGCTGATAATATATAACACGGTCTGCCTAATGCTGATAATATATAACAAGGTCTGCCTAATGCTGATAATATATAACAACCGTCTGCCTAATGCTGATAATATATAACAAGATCTGCCTAATGCTGATAATATATAACAAGGTCTGCCTAATGCTGATAATATATAACAACCGTCTGCCTAATGCTGATAATATATAACAACCGTCTGCCTAATGCTGATAATGTATAACAAGGTCTGCCTAATGCTGATAATATATAACAAGGTCTGCCTAATGCTGATAATATATAACAAGGTCTGCCTAATACTGATAATATATAACAAGGTCTGCCTAATGCTGATAATATATAACAAGGTCTGCCTAATGCTGATAATATATAACAACCATCTGCCTAATGCTGATAATATATAACAACCGTCTGCCTAATGCTGATAATATATAACAAGATCTGCCTAATGCTGATAATATATAACAAGGTCTGCCTAATGCTGATAATATATAACAACCGTCTGCCTAATGCTGATAATATATAACAACCGTCTGCCTAATGCTGATAATATATAACAACCGTCTACCTAATGCTGATAATATATAACAAGGTCTGCCTAATGCTGATAATATATAACAAGATCTGCCTAATGCTGATAATGTATAACAAGATCTGCCTAATGCTGATAATATATAACAAGGTCTGCCTAATGCTGATAATATATAACAACGGTCTGCCTAATGCTGATAATATATAACAAGGTCTGCCTAATGCTGATAATATATAACAAGGTCTGCCTAATGCTGATAATATATAACAAGGTCTGCCTAATGCTGATAATATATAACAAGGTCTGCCTAATGCTGATAATATATAACAACGGTCTGCCTAATGCTGATAATATATAACAAGGTCTGCCTAATGCTGATAATATATAACAAGGTATGTCTAATGCTGATAATATATAACAACGGTCTGCCTAATGCTGATAATATATAACAAGGTCTGCCTAATGCTGATAATATATAACAAGGTCTGCCTAATGCTGAAAATATATAACAACCGTCTGCCTAATGCTGATAATATATAACAACGGTCTGCCTAATGCTGATAATATATAACAAGGTCTGCCTAATGCTGATAATATATAACAAGGTCTGCCTAATGCTGATAATGTATAACAAGATCTGCCTAATGCTGATAATATATAACAAGGTCTGCCTAATGCTGATAATATATAACAACGGTCTGCCTAATGCTGATAATATATAACAACGGTCTGCCTAATGCTGATAATATATAACAACCGTCTGCCTAATGCTGATAATATATAACAAGGTCTGCCTAATGCTGATAATATATAACAACCGTCTGCCTAATGCTGATAATATATAACAACGGTCTGCCTAATGCTGATAATATATAACAACCATCTGCCTAATGCTGATAATATATAACAAGGTCTGCCTAATGCTGATAATATATAACAAGGTCTGCCTAATGCTGATAATATATAACAACCGTCTGCCTAATGCTGATAATATATAACAACCGTCTGCCTAATGCTGATAATATATAACAAGATCTGCCTAATGCTGATAATATATAACAAGGTCTGCCTAATGCTGATAATATATAACAAGATCTGCCTAATGCTGATAATATATAACAACCGTCTGCCTAATGCTGATAATATATATAACAACCGTCTGCCTAATGCTGATAATATATAACAAGGTTTGCCTAATGCTGATAATATATAACAAGGTTTGCCTAATGCTGATAATGTATAACAAGGTCTGCCTAATGCTGATAATATATAACAAGATCTGCCTAATGCTGATAATATATAACAAGGTTTGCCTAATGCTGATAATGTATAACAAGGTCTGCCTAATGCTGATAATATATAACAAGATCTGCCTAATGCTGATAATATATAACAAGGTCTGCCTAATGCTGATAATGTATAACAAGGTCTGCCTAATGCTGATAATATATAACAAGATCTGCCTAATGCTGATAATGTATAACAACCGTCTGCCTAATGCTGATAATATATAACAAGGTCTGCCTAATGCTGATAATGTATAACAAGATCTGCCTAATGCTGATAATATATAACAAGGTCTGCCTAATGCTGATAATATATAACAAGGTCTGCCTAATGCTGATAATATATAACAAGATCTGCCTAATGCTGATAATATATAACAAGGTCTGCCTAATGCTGATAATATATAACAAGATCTGCCTAATGCTGATAATATATAACAAGGTCTGCCTAATGCTGATAATATATAACAAGGTCTGCCTAATGCTGATAATATATAACAAGGTCTGCCTAATGCTGATAATATATAACAACCATCTGCCTAATGCTGATAATATATAACAACCGTCTGCCTAATGCTGATAATATATAACAAGATCTGCCTAATGCTGATAATATATAACAAGGTCTGCCTAATGCTGATAATATATAACAACCGTCTGCCTAATGCTGATAATATATAACAACCGTCTGCCTAATGCTGATAATGTATAACAAGGTCTGCCTAATGCTGATAATATATAACAAGGTCTGCCAAATGCTGATAATATATAACAAGGTCTGCCTAATGCTGATAATATATAACAAGGTCTGCCTAATGCTGATAATATATAACAAGGTCTGCCTAATGCTGATAATATATAACAACCATCTGCCTAATGCTGATAATATATAACAACCGTCTGCCTAATGCTGATAATATATAACAAGATCTGCCTAATGCTGATAATATATAACAAGGTCTGCCTAATGCTGATAATATATAACAACCGTCTGCCTAATGCTGATAATATATAACAACCGTCTGCCTAATGCTGATAATATATAACAACCGTCTGCCTAATGCTGATAATATATAACAAGGTCTGCCTAATGCTGATAATATATAACAAGACCTGCCTAATGCTGATAATGTATAACAAGATCTGCCTAATGCTGATAATATATAACAAGGTCTGCCTAATGCTGATAATATATAACAATGGTCTGCCTAATGCTGATAATATATAACAAGGTCTGCCTAATGCTGATAATATATAACAAGGTCTGCCTAATGCTGATAATATATAACAAGGTCTGCCTAATGCTGATAATATATAACAAGGTCTGCCTAATGCTGATAATATATAACAACGGTCTGCCTAATGCTGATAATATATAACAAGGTCTGCCTAATGCTGATAATATATAACAAGGTATGTCTAATGCTGATAATATATAACAACGGTCTGCCTAATGCTGATAATATATAACAAGGTCTGCCTAATGCTGATAATATATAACAAGGTCTGCCTAATGCTGATAATATATAACAACCGTCTGCCTAATGCTGATAATATATAACAACGGTCTGCCTAATGCTGATAATATATAACAAGGTCTGCCTAATGCTGATAATATATAACAAGGTCTGCCTAATGCTGATAATGTATAACAAGATCTGCCTAATGCTGATAATATATAACAAGGTCTGCCTAATGCTGATAATATATAACAACGGTCTGCCTAATGCTGATAATATATAACAACGGTCTGCCTAATGCTGATAATATATAACAACCGTCTGCCTAATGCTGATAATATATAACAAGGTCTGCCTAATGCTGATAATATATAACAACCGTCTTCCTAATGCTGATAATATATAACAATGGTCTGCCTAATGCTGATAATATATAACAACCATCTGCCTAATGCTGATAATATATAACAAGGTCTGCCTAATGCTGATAATATATAACAAGGTCTGCCTAATGCTGATAATATATAACAACCGTCTGCCTAATGCTGATAATATATAACAACCGTCTGCCTAATGCTGATAATATATAACAAGATCTGCCTAATGCTGATAGTATATAACAACCGTCTGCCTAATGCTGATAATATATAACAACGGTATGTCTAATGCTGCTAATATATAACAAGGTTTGCCTAATGCTGATAATGTATAACAAGATCTGCCTAATGCTGATAATATATAACAAGGTCTGCCTAATGCTGATAATATATAACAAGATCTGCCTAATGCTGATAGTATATAACAACCGTCTGCCTAATGCTGATAATATATAACAACAGTATGTCTAATGCTGATAATATATAACAAGGTTTGCCTAATGCTGATAATATATAACACGGTCTGCCTAATGCTGATAATATATAACAAGGTCTGCCTAATGCTGATAATATATAACAAGGTCTGCCTAATGCTGATAATATATAACAAGGTCTGCCTAATGCTGATAATATATAACAAGGTCTGCCTAATGCTGATAATGTATAACAAGGTCTGCCTAATGCTGATAATATATAACAAGGTCTGCCTAATGCTGATAATATATAACAAGGTCTGCCTAATGCTGATAATATATAACAAGGTCTGCCTAATGCTGATAATATATAACAAGGTCTGCCTAATGCTGATAATATATAACAAGGTCTGCCTAATGCTGATAATGTATAACAAGGTCTGCCTAATGCTGATAATATATAACAAGGTCTGCCTAATGCTGATAATATATAACAAGGTCTGCCTAATGCTGATAATATATAACAAGATCTGCCTAATGCTGATAATATATAACAACCATCTGCATATATGAAAAATTAGGCATCTTGAAGATTTACATGTATGCATACATTTATAATATAAGAACATAGTGAATAGGAAAGTGTTTATATGTCTACCTGCATTATGGATTTTGGGTTTGGTGGGTTGCATGACATCGAGTACCCTTGTAAGGTGGTCCTGGGGTATTCCCACAATAATTATTTTGAAACCTATTCGTCAAATGGTGCATTCTGGTGACATTGAAGACCTAATTAGGCAGTATTTCACACTAGTTATGTCAAAGCGTCAGCATTATCACCAAGTGTGACTTTCATTCGTCAAATTTGCCTGATTAAAGAAATACCACCGTGCCTGTGCAAACACTCGATAAAGTTAGTTGACGGTATTTACCGTGACAGTAACTAGGCCTACAGTATGTTCATACAGGTACACATTTATCCGCAATTAACCAATAATTGGATAAACGGCTCATCGTAATAAGTATAATTAATCAGTTTTCGTATATAATTGTTATTTACAGTATTTTTTTTATCATGTCACGACTATAATCGACAATGACAACTTGGAAGATAATTTATTATGGGACAAATGTAAGACGGGTAAGGGGTGGATCTACGAGAAACATGTTGGGAAATATGGTCAATATCCGTTATGTCAAACTTTGGTTATTTTGTTGGAAACGACGGAATTCAACATAACGAATGTAGACTGTAATTCCATTAACAGATAATGCCACGCGATAGTACGCTAGTAGTCTACTCACTTTTTTGCCTCTTACAACGGAAAAGAAGCTGTTTAGCAGCATTTGGATTTTAAAATGCTTCGCCGCCATTGATTTTTCGCATAGTAGAATGTACCGCAAATAAAAACATTATCAAAATGCTATATAAGTTAACACTGTATACGATCAAATGTGATTATGCAACCATCTGCAGTTTGTATAAATAATGTGAGCGAAATAAATATGCTGTATGACCCTAGGTGTCGCTAATTCAACCATAATAACTTGATTTAAACTTTATTTATTTTACAACGATTGCGAAGCAAGTTTTAGCAACTTATATTAATCACTCCCGGGATGAAAGCGTAAATGTGGTCATTCGTGTGGGAGGAAACCGGAGTACCCGGAGAAAACCGATCTGGCGACTACCCTACCATCTCACATACCGGTACTTCCCATTCCGAGGATCGAACCCGGGTTGCATTGGTGAGAAACGAGCGTGCTAACCACTACGCTAACCGGACAGCCTTAATAAATTGGTCTCTGCTTGCCAGATTTTAAGTTGAGGGGTAGAGGGGGGGCGTCGCCTCTATATGTCTATGTATTCCAAGGAAAGGAGGAACTGGGTTTTGTAAAGGGGCCTGTATTGCAGAGTGGATATGGTCATTGACTTTAAAGCACTTGCCCGTCACCGCTGTAAGTATGAATTCCACTTGGGGGCGATCAATTATTTCATGTGATGAAGCTATCGAGCTGGTTTGCGGAATGTCGGGTGCCCAGCCGTGCCTGAAATACTGTTTGTATCCGGGGTCTCCTAACATTAACAGCCGGAGATTCACCATATCACCAAGCTGTCAGTGCGACTGTAAACCCCCATAACAAACAAACTTATTGTATTTTGTATTGTAATTTGTCCTTCATATTCATAAACTCTGAACATATATCCTGTATATTTTTAGTAAAGTGATGTGGACAGGTGCATTTGTGTTAGCGTTGGTTGTGTTGGCCTATGGTGGGGTTACTAAGGCAACGAAGGAAGATATCGAACATGGAGCAGCATCACCGACTAAACACGGAAAACAAGAACATGAGAAGGATGGACACCACAACGTACATTTTGATCATGAGGCCATCCTAGGTAAACATGCAACGTAACTACTCGCCCATAGATCCACCCTTTCATTACTGGTATTACCATAGCAACCAAAGAGGGTGCAGTCGATCTCAGTGTATGTTATTACATTTTACAGGGAAAACTATTTAGCCTCAAACATTGTCATTTCTCAAAAATCTACACCAACAGTAAGTACCACCCTACCACTGATCTTGAACTTGAAATTTGGCAATTTGCTGGAAAGCATAAATGACAACTTTGCCAAACCAGCACATATACCCTCAATCGCTTGTGGCGTAACACCCTTGAGGCGGTGGCCTTTGATTTGAGAATATGTTGTATGGAATTTTAGCGACTTTTGCCAATAATTAAATTAGGATATGAAATACGTTTCTTATTATTTACTTTTTACAATTCAGATATATCTGTTTCATGTTTTCATTACTAACAACAGTATTCTCCAAGTTGATGCCTGTAAGATTGTCCACACATTCTCATTAAAGCCGAGCAAATTTTTACTCGTATAGCTACGGATCGGATATCTTTTATTATATATTGGCATTATTGACCTGGGTTTACTTTAAAATCTTATTACGGTAATTAAATTACCATTACTTTGCAATTGTTGTTAATTAAATTACAATTACATTTGTAGGGGAAACAGGACAGATATTTACACATTTATAAGGTGTGTGTGTGTGCGTGTGCGTGTGCGTGTGCGTGCGCGTGCGCGCGCGCGCGTGCATGTGCACGCGCGCGCGTTTATTTATCTTCATTATGGGTTGCCCATATGAGCAACGCCGCCTGAAGAGATTAGTCATTTTAGATTTTTGGAGGCTATGGCAGTGATACAGACAGAGACACATTCCAGAGTCTCCTCTGGTTCTTTTACGTGCACGGTGTAAGGCACCGACACAAGACCTCGGTTTAAAGTCCCTTCTGTAAGACTTTTAATTTTATTAGGTTCAGGTGGGGGATCGAACCTGCGATCCCTGGATTACCATTCCAACGTATTAACAACTGGACTATAGATCCGTCTGTAAAGTGTATAATCAGACCCTGAGGTTATAAAACTTTTTTCAGATCTCTAACTCGAGAAATTTGATTGGTTAATTGTGAGTTTCACACTCAGCTGAACCAATCAGAAGCTTGAGACTGAGTTTTAGATTGGAGAAAAGTGTTATAACCTCCAGCCCTATAATTTGCTCGCCCATATGGTTTACCGGCGGCGAGGGTAAATAAACTCAATCATCATCATCGCCCTATAATTATGTAAATGATATTTTATAAGCTCAGTGTAAACCGTGGGTCTAGAAGAGGCATCATCGGTTTAATAATTTTGAAGTCTTTTTTTGGAGTTCTTTAGAGCAAATATTATTTTTCTAATTATTGTGAGTGTGTTCGGTCTTGGCGTGGTGTGGGGGAATAACAGGTGGAATCGCAAGTTGCATGTATCAATCTAAGCAACTTCTTCTTGTTAATAAGTTCGTCTTTTTTATTCTTCTTTAACCCTTTGAGTCATTTTTATTTTCATTCAACTTTTAGTAGGTTTCTTTTCTGGAAATAACTCATTTAGTTTAATCAAATGTTAACTTGACATTCTGGTGCGAGCCGTTGTCCAATGTTGTTAAATCTTATGGCTTACGCCATTTGCATTTTCATACTATGTATTGTATCATTTTCTGTTGGACTTATTTACTATTGATTTGCAATAAAATATGATTAAACAAATTTGTAGTTTTACAGGTGTTATATATATATATCTTGTTATTATTTATTTCAGTCAAACTGTAGTGAGTACCAGAGTACTTTGAAAGTAATTGTCAATTAACCCCTATTTCCCACTGTAATTAATTAAATTTTAATTACATGTGATTAAAAATTGCATCAATTACATATTACATTCAATTTACTTAAAAATAGGGATGGCAACGAATAGCGATTTCACCATTCAAATATTCGGTCAGTAGGGTATTCGAATATTCGAATATTCGTTATAATTCTATAAAAACTCAAAATCACTCAAACTCTTATAAGAAATGCCAAATTAAGCTTAAATTACTAAACGTCATCTTCTTCCTGTAAGGCCATGCAAATATGACGACGATTCATTCGGTTATTGTTATCACAGCCACTGTACATTTATGGGCGTTTTCACAAATGAAGCCGATGTCACTTGAACTGCTTTCCATTGAAGGGTGATTATTTTTCAAATGATTATTCAGATTGATCTTGTACCCGAATCTGTTAAATCCAATTTGCACCTAGCAGTTTTCTTATTCCCTGCGCGATTGTAGTCTTTCCAAACGTATGACATTTTTTTGAGGACAACATCATAAAGATCGTATTTTATATAGTACTTTTGGGTAATATTGAGCAGTTAATTATAAATTTAAGAAAC
This sequence comes from Archivesica marissinica, assembly GCA_014843695.1. Classification (NCBI taxonomy): domain Eukaryota; kingdom Metazoa; phylum Mollusca; class Bivalvia; order Venerida; family Vesicomyidae; genus Archivesica; species Archivesica marissinica. The sequence continues at coordinate 91,906,471 of CM026397.1, read as the reverse complement.
ACTGGGTGGATGTTGCAGCTTGTCTGTAATATTTCAAATTTTCTCGGCTAAACAGTTTTGACATCATAATTAAACACCTTATTACCTACTGTTATTATCAAATTACATGGCAGAGTGTCAATTAACACTGGATGCGACCACAACATTGTTTATTCAAACATCCTGGGGCAATTTCTTTTGTATTGGAAGGTTTTATGATGGCTTCAAATTGTAAAAGAAAGCAACGTATCGGATTTATGACAGTTTATATCATTTTTGCAAATATTATATATATTTTCCCGGATATTCGGACGTTTGAGCGAATATTCGAATAGTTGAATGTTCGTTGCCATCCCTACTTAAAAATGTAATTAATTGCAATTACATTTTTAATTACTCATGTGGATGTTGTGATAGCACAGTGGTAGTGCATTTGCTTCAGGTGCAAAAAACGCCCAGAATTCGAGCCCCGCTGGAACCGTTCACTATACGTGTGTTTATGTGACTCAGGTTCATACAAGTTGGAGGAGGAGTTTGATGATTTGCCGCCGGAGGAGTCAAAGAAGCGGCTGAGACTGCTGGTGAAGAAGATGGACACGGACAGTGACATGTTCGTCAGTAAGGAAGAGCTGACCAACTGGATTGTCATGTCATTCAGGTACGATGATATAACACTTCTGCATGATCGGAATTTACTTAGCTGACCTAGAAATATTCAGTTTAAGGTGTTGTATAAATGTTTTCTTGTAGGTTACTAGATGAAGAGGAGGCCCGGGAAGAGTTTGATGATAAAGATGAAGATGATGATGAAAAAATCTCCTGGACTGAATACCTACAGACCCACTTCAGTTATACTGAAGACGAAATCAAAGAGATGAGAAAAAATGATCGTGAGGATATCCTACAGTTCTTAGTGGTATGTACAATACAGGTCACGCAGACTTTTCAAAATCCGCGAGCCCCCGCTGATGCAATTTCTGCAGTCAGAAAATTTCTGTCCACGGACGGCCACCCACACCGCGGATGTACTGAAATAACCAGCGGAAGATTATCTTATCGCGGCCCCCAGCTATAACATCGCAGACAAAAACAACTAGCTCAATGTTGCATAGGTAACATGTCAAATGTTAATTTGATAAAAATGCTTTGGATCGCAGAATATCACCTTAATTAATAGCACTACCTCTGACAGTGTGCATGACAAAATTACTGCAATATCACCACAGAATACTGGTCACTCTCAAACAATTGTCCAAGATTACTTGTGAATTTTTAGTTGTTTGCAATAAATATGTAGGTGTAAATAATAAGCACTTGTTTGCAGGAAACATAATTGAAGTGTGTGGTATCTGGGGTTTACATGCACTAATCAAAGGTGATTATTACGTCAGCGCGTAAGGCATTCCACGGGGAAATTATACTTCACAATATTGTACAGCGAAGGCATCACCCAGTAACATGCCATATATAAGATCAACATCAAATTATTACACCTTGCCTAATGCATCTGTCAATCATAGAAATTGCTCATGAACAAATTAACAGGTGGATATAGCAATATCATCCAGTCAGGGATTGATTGACAGTTCAAGGTTGCTGCTCAAAATTGGGTGTAACCTTTCATTGTCACAACTCGTGAGCAATACCACAGGGATTTGGTGCATATAAATTTTAAGTACAGGAATAGTATGTCCCGTTGTTCACCATGAATATATATATAAACAATCGTGTGATATATCTCTCCGACATGTATATGCAGCAAGGTTTCTACATCGTACATTTATACCAATTCATATTTTCCGAAAATCTATATACATGTATAACGACCCGAACTGCTGTAATTCTATCTGGAAGGCTGAATCATGTATGTAGACGTGTCAAATGTCACGTATGCCATCTATTTGCAGCCAACAAATTGTAAAAATATTCAATATTTATATCCGCTTTAACGCACTGAATCCCTGTGAACAATATTAGTAATCATGATATCTGCTGTCGGCACTTCAAAGAATTCTTGTCTATGGAATGATGCCGCGATACCTTTTGATCACGGCATATATCAAACAGCTCCAAGGACTGACACTTGCAACAACAATATATTTATGTTTTGTACGCAGTCAAAATGACATAATACGGAAAATACGGACTGGCAGTTCTATTTGCGTGTATGATGCAATGTGTTGTTGTCAGATTGTCGATTATACTCACATGTACATTACTTAATATTATGTGTAGTAAATGAGGAATCGGTTTGGAATCTTAACGGCATTATGCAATGGTCAGAAACTATTTTTTAGTTTAAATTAGGGATGGCAATGTACATCGATCGTATTCTAACATAACAATAGTATTTTCGAGGTGTGAACACTTACCGATGAACAAAGGCATATCCGTACCCCATGAGCGACACCTCCTGAAGAGATTAGCCATTTTAGATTTTTAGAGGATAGTGCATTGATACAGAGAGACCCATTCCAGAGTCTCCTCTGGTTCTTTTACGTGCACAGTGTACAGCACCGACACAAGACCTCGGTTTAAAGGCACAACTGTTAATTTTATTAGGGTCAGACGGGGGATCAAATTGCGATCCCTGGATTACCAGTCCAGCGTGTTACCACTGGACTACAGATCCGTCTATGCCCCATTTGCAGAAATTGTTGTCGCAATTAGCAGTTTACGGGTTAAGTAAAATGGAGCTACTTACGATGCTATAATCCGTTAGTGGTTTAAAGCAACAAAACATTTCTATAATTATATTGTTTATATGTTTTAGTTTTTTCACATACAAAATGCAGTGTATGAAGTGACTGTGTTAGACTGGTAGCAAAGTTGATGAATACTACACTGCTTATATCTAGTTACTTACTCCCTAAGATAAAAACATATCTTTCCATTAATCTTTGCCTCAAACAATATGTTTTGTAATATATTGCAATACAGTTTGTGCCGTATCGTCACAGCCCTAGCTACATTGAAGGTCAAACTTAGGGATCAAATTCACTCAACAGTCAATCAGTCGATCAGTCAAATTCGCTATCGACCTTCCTACATACCGTAATCTTTTGTATATAGGTAGCTAGATAGTATAAGACGCGGTTTAAATAACCGTAGACATACCAGGGGAATAACTTATTTCATGTATAAAACGGCCCTGATGTTAAACCAAAACAACACCAAAACTTGTCTAAAAGGAAGAAAACATGCAAACAGTTGTGACATCTTGTATTTCGTTAGCCATGCGAAATGGTGATGCTGACTTTTGGGTTATAAGACCAGTAAATAAGCTTATTTGACATGTGACAGTACCGTATCATCCTGGCCATTAGTCGACCCTTTTCTCGTACAGAAATGTGATGAAAGTACTAAGTAGACTTAGGGACGAGAAACTTGCAAAAAAAGTTTGAAATGTTTGTTTTATTTGATTTAATATAACAATTTGCTTAGACAATTCTACCTTATAAACCATAGAAAAACTGCTAAATAAACTTCATTAATGATTTGTTGTACATCTGAGTTCTGGAATAGTCAACCAGATATCTCAAACTGTTTCATTCACAAATGAGAGAAAATATTACTGTTAATGAGAGAGAATACTACTGTTAATGAAAGAGAATACTACTGTTAATGAGAGAGAGAGAGAATACTATTGTTAATGAGAGAGAATACTACTGTTAATGAGAGAGAGAATACTATTGTTAATGAGAGAGAATACTACTATTAATGAGAGAGAGAATACTACTGTTAATGAGAGAGAGAATACTACTGTTAATGAGAGAGAGAATACTACTGTTAATGAGAGAGAATACTACTGTTAATGAGAGAGAGAATACTACTGTTAATGAGAGAGAATACTACTGTTAATGAGAGAGAATACTACTGTTAATGAGAGAGAGAATACTACTGTTAATGAGAGAGAATACTACTGTTAATGAGAGAGAATACTACTGTTAATGAGAGAGAATACTACTGTTAATGAGAGAGAATACTACTGTTAATGAGAGAGAATACTACTGTTAATGAGAGAGAATACTACTGTTAATGAGAGAGAATACTACTGTTAATGAGAGAGAATACTACTGTTAATGAGAGAGAATACTACTGTTAATGAGAGAGAATACTACTGTTAATGAGAGAGAATACTACTGTTAATGAGAGAGAATACTACTGTTAATGAGAGAGAATACTATTGTTAATGAGAGAGAATACTACTGTTAATGAGAGAGAATACTACTGTTAATGAGAGAGAATACTACTGTTAATGAGAGAGAATACTACTGTTAATGAGAGAGAATACTACTGTTAATGAGAGAGAGAATACTACTGTTAATGAGAGAGAATACTACTGTTAATGAGAGAGAGAATACTACTGTTAATGAGAGAGAATACTACTGTTAATGAGAGAGAATACTATTGTTAATGAGAGAGAGAATACTACTGTTAATGAGAGAGAATACTACTGTTAATGAGAGAGAATACTATTGTTAATGAGAGAAAATACTACTGTTAATGAGAGAGAATACTACTGTTAATGAGAGAAAATACTACTGTTAATGAGAGAAAATACTACTGTTAATGAGAGAGAATACTACTGTTAATGAGAGAGAATACTACTGTTAATGAGAGAGAGAATACTACTGTTAATGAGAGAAAATACTACTGTTAATGAGAGAGAATACTACTGTTAATGAGAGAGAATACTACTGTTAATGAGAGAGAATACTACTGTTAATGAGAGAGAATACTACTGTTAATGAGAGAGAATACTACTGTTAATGAGAGAGAATACTACTGTTAATGAGAGAGAATACTACTGTTAATGAGAGAGAATACTACTGTTAATGAGAGAGAATACTACTGTTAATGAGAGAGAATACTACTGTTAATGAGAGAGAATACTACTGTTAATGAGAGAGAGAACTACTGTTAATGAGAGAGAATACTACTGTTAATGAGAGAAATACTACTGTTAATGAGAGAGAATACTACTGTTAATGAGAGAGAATACTACTGTTAATGAGAGAGAATACTACTGTTAATGAGAGAGAATACTACTGTTAATGAGAGAGAGAATACTACTGTTAATGAGAGAGAATACTACTGTTAATGAGAGAGAATACTACTGTTAATGAGAGAATACTACTGTTAATGAGAGAGAATACTACTGTTAATGAGAGAAAATACTACTGTTAATGAGAGAGAATACTACTGTTAATGAGAGAGAATACTACTGTTAATGAGAGAGAATACTATTGTTAATGAGAGAGAATACTACTGTTAATGAGAGAGAATACTACTGTTAATGAGAGAGAATACTACTGTTAATGAGAGAGAATACTACTGTTAATGAGAGAGAATACTACTGTTAATGAGAGAGAATACTACTGTTAATGAGAGAGAATACTACTGTTAATGAGAGAGAATACTACTGTTAATGAGAGAGAATACTACTGTTAATGAGAGAGAATACTACTGTTAATGAGAGAGAATACTACTGTTAATGAGAGAGAATACTACTGTTAATGAGAGAGAATACTACTGTTAATGAGAGAGAATACTACTGTTAATGAGAGAGAATACTACTGTTAATGAGAGAGAATACTACTGTTAATGAGAGAGAATACTACTGTTAATGAGAGAGAATACTACTGTTAATGAGAGAAAATACTACTGTTAATGAGAGAGAATACTACTGTTAATGAGAGAAAATACTACTGTTAATGAGAGAAAATACTACTGTTAATGAGAGAGAATACTACTGTTAATGAGAGAAAATACTACTGTTAATGAGAGAGAATACTACTGTTAATGAGAGAGAATACTACTGTTAATGAGAGAGAATACTACTGTTAATGAGAGAAAATACTACTGTTAATGAGAGAGAATACTACTGTTAATGAGAGAGAATACTACTGTTAATGAGAGAGAATACTACTGTTAATGAGAGAAAATACTACTGTTAATGAGAGAGAATACTACTGTTAATGAGAGAGAATACTACTGTTAATGAGAGAGAATACTACTGTTAATGAGAGAGAATACTACTGTTAATGAGAGAGAATACTACTGTTAATGAGAGAGAATACTACTGTTAATGAGAGAGAATACTACTGTTAATGAGAGAGAATACTACTGTTAATGAGAGAGAATACTACTGTTAATGAGAGAGAATACTACTGTTAATGAGAGAGAATACTACTGTTAATGAGAGAGAATACTACTGTTAATGAGAGAGAATACTACTGTTAATGAGAGAGAATACTACTGTTAATGAGAGAGAATACTACTGTTAATGAGAGAGAATACTACTGTTAATGAGAGAGAATACTACTGTTAATGAGAGAGAATACTACTGTTAATGAGAGAGAATACTACTGTTAATGAGAGAGAATACTACTGTTAATGAGAGAGAATACTACTGTTAATGAGAGAGAATACTACTGTTAATGAGAGAGAATACTACTGTTAATGAGAGAGAATACTACTGTTAATGAGAGAGAATACTACTGTTAATGAGAGAGAATACTACTGTTAATGAGAGAGAATACTACTGTTAATGAGAGAGAATACTACTGTTAATGAGAGAGAATACTACTGTTAATGAGAGAGAATACTACTGTTAATGAGAGAAATACTTGTTAATGAGAGAAAATACTACTGTTAATGAGAGAAAAACTTGTTAATGAGAGAGAATACTACTGTTAATGAGAGAAAATACTACTGTTAATGAGAGAGAATACTACTGTTAATGAGAGAGAATACTACTGTTAATGAGAGAAAATACTACTGTTAATGAGAGAGAATACTACTGTTAATGAGAGAGAATACTACTGTTAATGAGAGAGAATACTACTGTTAATGAGAGAGAATACTACTGTTAATGAGAGAGAATACTACTGTTAATGAGAGAGAATACTACTGTTAATGAGAGAGAATACTACTGTTAATGAGAGAGAATACTACTGTTAATGAGAGAGAATACTACTGTTAATGAGAGAGAATACTACTGTTAATGAGAGAGAATACTACTGTTAATGAGAGGAGAGAAATACTACTGTTAATGAGAGAAAACTGTTAATGAGAGAGAATACTACTGTTAATGAGAGAAAATACTACTGTTAATGAGAGAGAATACTACTGTTAATGAGAGAGAATACTACTGTTAATGAGAGAGAATACTACTGTTAATGAGAGAGAATACTACTGTTAATGAGAGAGAATACTACTGTTAATGAGAGAGAATACTACTGTTAATGAGAGAGAATACTACTGTTAATGAGAGAAAATACTACTGTTAATGAGAGAAAATACTACTGTTAATGAGAGAGAATACTACTGTTAATGAGAGAGAATACTACTGTTAATGAGAGAGAATACTACTGTTAATGAGAGAGAATACTACTGTTAATGAGAGAGAATACTACTGTTAATGAGAGAGAATACTACTGTTAATGAGAGAGAATACTACTGTTAATGAGAGAGAATACTACTGTTAATGAGAGAGAATACTACTGTTAATGAGAGAGAGAATACTACTGTTAATGAGAGAGAATACTACTGTTAATGAGAGAGAATACTACTGTTAATGAGAGAGAATACTACTGTTAATGAGAGAGAATACTACTGTTAATGAGAGAGAATACTACTGTTAATGAGAGAGAATACTACTGTTAATGAGAGAGAATACTACTGTTAATGAGAGAGAATACTACTGTTAATGAGAGAGAATACTACTGTTAATGAGAGAGAATACTACTGTTAATGAGAGAGAATACTACTGTTAATGAGAGAGAATACTACTGTTAATGAGAGAGAATACTACTGTTAATGAGAGAGAATACTACTGTTAATGAGAGAGAATACTACTGTTAATGAGAGAGAATACTACTGTTAATGAGAGAGAATACTACTGTTAATGAGAGAAAATACTACTGTTAATGAGAGAAAATACTACTGTTAATGAGAGAAAATACTACTGTTAATGAGAGAGAATACTACTGTTAATGAGAGAAAATACTACTGTTAATGAGAGAAAATACTACTGTTAATGAGAATACTACTGTTAATGAGAGAGAATACTACTGTTAATGAGAGAGAAAATACTACTGTTAATGAGAGAGAATACTACTGTTAATGAGAGAAAATACTACTGTTAATGAGAGAGAATACTACTGTTAATGAGAGAGAATACTACTGTTAATGAGAGAGAGAATACTACTGTTAATGAGAGAGAATACTACTGTTAATGAGAGAGAATACTACTGTTAATGAGAGAGAATACTACTGTTAATGAGAGAGAATACTACTGTTAATGAGAGAGAATACTACTGTTAATGAGAGAGAATACTACTGTTAATGAGAGAGAGAATACTACTGTTAATGAGAGAGAGAATACTACTGTTAATGAGAGAGAATACTACTGTTAATGAGAGAAAATACTACTGTTAATGAGAGAGAGAATACTACTGTTAATGAGAGAAAATACTACTGTTAATGAGAGAGAATACTACTGTTAATGAGAGAGAATACTACTGTTAATGAGAGAGAATACTATTGTTAATGAGAGAGAATACTACTGTTAATGAGAGAGAATACTACTGTTAATGAGAGAGAATACTACTGTTAATGAGAGAGAATACTACTGTTAATGAGAGAGAATACTACTGTTAATGAGAGAGAATACTACTGTTAATGAGAGAGAATACTACTGTTAATGAGAGAGAATACTACTGTTAATGAGAGAGAATACTACTGTTAATGAGAGAGAATACTACTGTTAATGAGAGAGAATACTACTGTTAATGAGAGAGAATACTACTGTTAATGAGAGAGAATACTACTGTTAATGAGAGAGAATACTACTGTTAATGAGAGAGAATACTACTGTTAATGAGAGAGAATACTACTGTTAATGAGAGAGAATACTACTGTTAATGAGAGAGAATACTACTGTTAATGAGAGAGAATACTACTGTTAATGAGAGAGAAATACTACTGTTAATGAGAGAAAATACTACTGTTAATGAGAGAGAATACTACTGTTAATGAGAGAAAATACTACTGTAATGAGAGAGAATACTACTGTTAATGAGAGAGAATACTACTGTTAATGAGAGAGAATACTACTGTTAATGAGAGAAAATACTACTGTTAATGAGAGAGAATACTACTGTTAATGAGAGAGAATACTACTGTTAATGAGAGAGAATACTACTGTTAATGAGAGAGAATACTACTGTTAATGAGAGAGAATACTACTGTTAATGAGAGAGAATACTACTGTTAATGAGAGAGAATACTACTGTTAATGAGAGAGAATACTACTGTTAATGAGAGAGAATACTACTGTTAATGAGAGAGAATACTACTGTTAATGAGAGAGAATACTACTGTTAATGAGAGAGAATACTACTGTTAATGAGAGAGAATACTACTGTTAATGAGAGAGAATACTACTGTTAATGAGAGAGAATACTACTGTTAATGAGAGAGAATACTACTGTTAATGAGAGAGAATACTACTGTTAATGAGAGAGAATACTACTGTTAATGAGAGAGAATACTATCTGTTAATGAGAGAGAATACTACTGTTAATGAGAGAGAATACTACTGTTAATGAGAGAAAATACTACTGTTAATGAGAGAAAATACTTGTTAATGAGAGAGAATACTACTGTTAATGAGAGAAAATACTACTGTTAATGAGAGAGAATACTACTGTTAATGAGAGAGAATACTACTGTTAATGAGAGAGAATACTACTGTTAATGAGAGAGAATACTACTGTTAATGAGAGAGAATACTACTGTTAATGAGAGAGAATACTACTGTTAATGAGAGAGAATACTACTGTTAATGAGAGAGAATACTACTGTTAATGAGAGAGAATACTACTGTT
>CM026397.1:91872857-91895596 GCA_014843695.1 Archivesica marissinica | reverse complement strand
TACTACTGTTAATGAGAGAGAATACTACTGTTAATGAGAGAGAATACTACTGTTAATGAGAGAGAATACTACTGTTAATGAGAGAGAAAATACTACTGTTAATGAGAGAAAATACTACTGTTAATGAGAGAAAATACTACTGTTAATGAGAGAAAATACTACTGTTAATGAGAGAGAATACTACTGTTAATGAGAGAAAATACTACTGTTAATGAGAGAGAATACTACTGTTAATGAGAGAGAATACTACTGTTAATGAGAGAGAATACTACTGTTAATGAGAGAGAATACTACTGTTAATGAGAGAGAATACTACTGTTAATGAGAGAGAATACTACTGTTAATGAGAGAGAATACTACTGTTAATGAGAGAGAATACTACTGTTAATGAGAGAGAGAATATTACTGTTAATGAGAGAGAGAATACTACTGTTAATGAGAGAGAATACTACTGTTAATGAGAGAGAATACTACTGTTAATGAGAGAGAATACTACCATAACAAATGTGCACAAGTTCACTAAGTACCCTCGACTTCTGGAAGGATCCATCTTAAACTGAGCATTTTCAAGCTAAAAGTTGACCCTCGACTTATGACCGAGATCGACTTATGACCGAGATCGACTTATGCCCGAGATCAACACTTACTGAAGCTTCTCAACACTTACTGAAGCTTCTCAACACTTACTGAAGCTTCTCAACACTTACTGAAGCTTCTCAACACTTACTGAAGCTTCTCAACACTTACTGAAGCTTCTCAACACTTACTGAAGCTTCTCAACACTTACTGAAGCTTCTCAACACTTACTGAAGCTTCTCAACACTTACTGAAGCTTCTCAACACTTACTGAAGCTTCTCAACACTTACTGAAGCTTCTCAACACTTACTGAAGCTTCTCAACACTTACTGAAGCTTCTCAACACTTACTGAAGCTTCTCAACACTTACTGAAGCTTCTCAACACTTACTGAAGCTTCTCAACACTTACTGAAGCTTCTCAACACTTACTGAAGCTTCTCAACACTTACTGAAGCTTCTCAACACTTACTGAAGCTTCTCAACACTTACTGAAGCTTCTCAACACTTACTGAAGCTTCTCAACACTTACTGAAGCTTCTCAACACTTACTGAAGCTTCTCAACACTTACTGAAGCTTCTCAACACTTACTGAAGCGTATCAACACTTACTGAAGCTTCTCAACACTTACTGAAGCTTCTCAACACTTACTGAAGCTTCTCAACACTTACTGAAGCTTCTCAACACTTACTGAAGCTTCTCAACACTTACTGAAGCTTCTCAACACTTACTGAAGCTTCTCAACACTTACTGAAGCTTCTCAACACTTACTGAAGCGTATCAACACTTACTGAAGCGTATCAACACTTACTGAAGCTTCTCAACACTTACTGAAGCTTCTCAACACTTACTGAAGCTTCTCAACACTTACTGAAGCTTCTCAACACTTACTGAAGCGTATCAACACTTACTGAAGCTTCTCAACACTTACTGAAGCTTCTCAACACTTACTGAAGCGTATCAACACTTACTGATGCTTCTCAACACTTACTGAAGCTTCTCAACTCTTACTGAAGCTTCTCAACACTTACTGAAGCTTCTCAACACTTACTGAAGCGTATCAACACTTTACTGAAGCTTCTCAACACTTACTGAAGCTTCTCAACACTTACTGAAGCTTCTCAACACTTACTGAAGCTTCTCAACACTTACTGAAGCTTCTCAACACTTACTGAAGCGTATCAACACTTACTGAAGCTTCTCAACACTTACTGAAGCGTATCAACACTTACTGAAGCGTATCAACACTTACTGAAGCTTCTCAACACTTACTGATGCTTCTCAACACTTACTGAAGCTTCTCAACACTTACTGAAGCTTCTCAACACTTACTGAAGCGTATCAACACTTACTGAAGCTTCTCAACACTTACTGAAGCTTCTCAACACTTACTGAAGCGTATCAACACTTACTGATGCTTCTCAACACTTACTGAAGCTTCTCAACTCTTACTGAAGCTTCTCAACACTTACTGAAGCTTCTCAACACTTACTGAAGCGTATCAACACTTTACTGAAGCTTCTCAACACTTACTGAAGCTTCTCAACACTTACTGAAGCTTCTCAACACTTACTGAAGCTTCTCAACACTTACTGAAGCTTCTCAACACTTACTGAAGCGTATCAACACTTACTGAAGCGTATCAACACCGTCTCATGGTTCTCATTATTGCACGTGCTGTGCTGTAAACATGAAAGATTTATTTCCATTTGTTTCAATACGCCATTTGTCCGTTTTGAGTCCTGGAAACAATGGGATTGAGTTCTAAATATAAGTACCGTTAGAAGACGCAGCAGACTTTTGGACATCATTTTGGATGAAAAAAAGATATAAAAAAAACTTGTGTCTTATACATACATGATTACAGCGTACATGAATCATGACATGGCTTCTCATGTCCCCACTCACTTCACAATGAATGCACTCAATTTTCAATAGCGCACACACATTAGGTGGCTCCCTCTATGGTGAAGACCATGCTTATTCTGCCCTTTTGACATATATACATAACCCCCGAACAAGAATACTATAAATAAAAAATATAAAATAAGATCACGTGTTTATTTAGAGGGAAGGCAATGAATATCCGAATATTCGCTCGAACGTCCGAATACTATTACAGTGTTTTTACATCAATATATTGCCGGTGGTGTGGTTTCAATTGATCAGGGCAATATTAGATATATACACTCTGTAGCTCCCACATGAATAAACTATTTCCTCATGAATTTAGACAAGTGTTCACCATGACATGATAGCATGTCACACACAAATCCAAGATGGCTACCCTTGTCACAGTTGATATTATCTCTATTTTCTTACCATGCATTGTGTAACATAGTGTTGAAAACTGCATATATAAATTACTGAATCTTGTTGATGTTAGGGTGTCGACGATGAGCAGCGAAAATTTGAGGCAGCAGACATCAACAAGGACGAAATCTTGGATAAGGAGGAATTTGTGGCATTTTATCACCCGTACAACTACGAACACATGCATCACATAGAGCTACAGCGCGTAATGAATGAGCATGACAAAAATGTGGACGGATTCCTGTCACTCGAGGAATTTCTTGGAGATAGTAAGTGAAGTCTATCGTGTCGTTATTGTGTACACTATCATGTTGTTATTGTGTACACTATCGTGTCATTATTGTGTACACTATCATGTTGTTATTGTGTACACTATCGTGTCGTTATTGTGTACACTATCGTGTCGTTATTGTGTACACTATCGTGTCGTTATTGTGTACACTATCGTGTCATTATTGTGTACACTATCGTGTCGTTATTGTGTACACTATCATGTTGTTATTGTGTACACTATCGTGTCATTATTGTGTCATTATTGTGTACACTATCATGTCGTTATTGTGTACACTATCATGTTGTTATTGTGTACACTATCATGTTGTTATTGTGTACACTATCGTGTTGTTATTGTGTACACTATCATGTCATTATTGTGTACACTATCGTGTCATTATTGTGTACACTATCATGTCATTATTGTGTACACTATCGTGTCATTATTGTGTACACTATCGTGTCGTTATTGTGTACACTATCGTGTCATTATTGTGTACACTATCATGTCATTATTGTGTACACTATCATGTCATTATTGTGTACACTATCATGTCATTATTGTGTACACTATCGTGTCATTATTGTGTCGTTATTGTGTACACTATCATGTCGTTATTGTGTACACTATTGTGTCGTTATGGTGTCGTTATTGTGTACACTATCATGTTGTTATTGTGTACACTATCGTGTCATTATTGTGTACACTATCATGTCATTATTGTGTCGTTATTGTGTACACTATCATGTTGTTATTGTGTACACTATCGTGTCATTATTGTGTACACTATCATGTCATTATTGTGTTGTTATTGTGTATACTATCATGTCATTATTGTGTACACTATCGTGTCATTATTGTGTCGTTATTGTGTACACTATCATGTTGTTATTGTGTACACTATCGTGTCATTATTGTGTACACTATCATGTTGTTATTGTGTACACTATCGTGTCGTTATTGTGTACACTATCGTGTCGTTATTGTGTACACTATCGTGTCGTTATTGTGTACACTATCATGTTGTTATTGTGTACACTATCGTGTCATTATTGTGTCATTATTGTGTACACTATCATGTCGTTATTGTGTACACTATCATGTCGTTATTGTGTACACTATCATGTTGTTATTGTGTACACTATCGTGTTGTTATTGTGTACACTATCATGTCATTATTGTGTACACTATCGTGTCATTATTGTGTACACTATCATGTCATTATTGTGTACACTATCGTGTCATTATTGTGTACACTATCGTGTCGTTATTGTGTACACTATCGTGTCGTTATTGTGTACACTATCATGTCATTATTGTGTACACTATCATGTCATTATTGTGTACACTATCATGTCATTATTGTGTACACTATCGTGTCATTATTGTGTCGTTATTGTGTACACTATCATGTCGTTATTGTGTACACTATTGTGTCGTTATGGTGTCGTTATTGTGTACACTGTCATGTTGTTATTGTGTACACTATCGTGTCATTATTGTGTACACTATCATGTCATTATTGTGTCGTTATTGTGTACACTATCATGTTGTTATTGTGTACACTATCGTGTCATTATTGTGTACACTATCATGTCATTATTGTGTGTTATTGTGTACACTATCATGTCATTATTGTGTACACTATCGTGTCATTATTGTGTACACTATCATGTCATTATTGTTGTTATTGTGTACACTATCATGTCATTATTGTGTACACTATCGTGTCATTATTGTGTCGTTATTGTGTACACTATCATGTTGTTATTGTGTACACTATTGTGTCATTATTGTGTACACTATCATGTTGTTATTGTGTACACTATCGTGTCATTATTGTGTACACTATCATGTCATTATTGTGTTGTTATTGTGTACACTATCATGTCATTATTGTGTACACTATCGTGTCATTATTGTGTCGTTATTGTGTACACTATCATGTTGTTATTGTGTACACTATCGTGTCATTATTGTGTTGTTATTGTGTACACTATCGTGTCATTATTGTGTCATTATTGTGTACACTATCGTGTCGTTATTGTGTACACTATTGTGTCGTTATTGTGTACACTATCGTGTCGTTATTGTGTACACTATCGTGTCACTGATGTGAAGTTATTTGAACAATAGTCCAGTGGTTACAAGGTTTTGGAGTGGACATGTAACGTGACACGACAAACCAACAACATGTGCAAAGCAATATACCTAAGACGCATGTATGTTCGGGACATCTTGACCCCAGGAAATCAGATACTCTAATAAACAACGTGTATGAAAGCTAAGAAGTAGCACTGATAGTACTGATAGTATAGTCGAAATGTCCGCGGGTAAGTAGAAACTTTATTTTACAATGATTGCGAAACAAGCTTTAACAATTTATATTAATTACTCTCATTGGCGAAGATGACATCATATTTTGTGGTCATTTGTGTGGGAGGAACTGGAGTACCCAGAGAAAACCCACCTGTTCGAAGGGCGACCACCGTACCATCTTGCATACTTCCCGGTTTGAGGATCAAACTTGGGTTGCAATGGTTAGAAGCAAGCGTGCTAACCACTGCACTAATCAGTCTGGGTAGAGATGGTGTTGGGATCAAAATGTCCTCAGGTCGAGATGTAGTGGGGTCGAGATGTAATGGGATCAAGATGTCCTCAGGTCGAGATGTAGTGGGGTCGAGATGTAATGGGGTCGAGATGTAGTGGGATCAAGATGTAGTGGGGTCGAGATGTAGTGGGATCAAGATGTAGTGGGGTCGAGATGTAATGGGGTCGAGATGTAGTGGGATCAAGATGTAGTGGGGTCGAGATGTAATGGGATCAAGATGTTAGTGGGATCAAGATGTAGTGGGGTCGAGATGTAATGGGATCAAGATGTCCTCAGGTCGAGATGTAGTGGGATCAAGATGTCCTCAGGTCGAGATGTAATGGGGTCAAGATGTCCTCAGGTCGAGATGTAGTGGGATCGAGATGTCCTCAGGTCGAGATGTAATGGGGTCAAGATGTCCTCAGGTCGAGATGTAGTGGGGTCGAGATGTAGTGGGGTCAAGATGTCCTCAGGTCGAGATGTAGTGGGGTCGAGATGTAATGGGGTCAAGATGTCCTCAGGTTGAGATGTAATGGGGTCGAGATGTAGTGGGGTCAAGATGTCCTCAGGTCGAGATGTAATGGGGTCGAGATGTAGTGGGGTCAAGATGTCCTCAGGTCGAGATGTAGTGGGGTCGAGATGTAATGGGATCAAGATGTCCTCAGGTCGAGATGTAATGGGGTCAAGATGTCCTCAGGTCGAGATGTAGTGGGATCAAGATGTCCTCAGGTCGAGATGTAATGGGGTCAAGATGTCCTCAGGTCGAGATGTAGTGGGATCAAGATGTCCTCAGGTCGAGATGTAGTGGGATCAAGATGTCCTCAGGTCGAGATGTAATGGGGTCGAGATGTAGTGGGGTCGAGATGTAATGGGGTCGAGATGTAGTGGGGTCGAGATGTAGTGGGATCAAGATGTCCTCAGGTCGAGATGTAATGGGGTCGAGATGTAATGGGGTCAAGATGTCCTCAGGTCGAGATGTAGTGGGGTCGAGATGTAGTGGGGTCGAGATGTAGTGGGGTCGAGATGTAGTGGGGTCGAGATCTAATGGGATCAAGATGTCCTCAGGTCGAGATGTAGTGGGGTCGAGATGTAATGGGGTCGAGATGTAGTGGGATCAAGATGTCCTCAGGTCGAGATGTAATGGGGTCGAGATGTAGTGGGGTCGAGATGTAGTGGGGTCGAGATGTAGTGGGATCAAGATGTCCTCAGGTCGAGATGTAATGGGGTCGAGATGTAGTGGGGTCGAGATGTAGTGGGATCAAGATGTCCTCAGGTCGAGATGTAATGGGGTCGAGATGTAGTGGGGTCGAGATGTAGTGGGATCAAGATGTCCTCAGGTCGAGATGTAGTGGGATCAAGATGTCCTCAGGTCGAGATGTAATGGGGTCGAGATGTAGTGGGGTCGAGATGTAATGGGGTCGAGATGTAGTGGGGTCGAGATGTAGTGGGATCAAGATGTCCTCAGGTCGAGATGTAATGGGGTCGAGATGTAATGGGGTCGAGATGTAATGGGGTCGAGATGTAATGGGGTCGAGATGTAATGGGGTCGAGATGTAATGGGATCAAGATGTCCTCAGGTCGAGATGTAATGGGGTCGAGATGTAATGGGGTCGAGATGTAATGGGGTCGAGATGTAATGGGGTCGAGATGTAGTGGGGTCGAGATGTAATGGGATCAAGATGTCCTCAGGTCGAGATGTAGTGGGGTCGAGATGTAATGGGGTCGAGATGTAATGGGGTCGAGATGTAATGGGATCAAGATGTAATGGGATCAAGATGTCCTCAGGTCGAGATGTAGTGGGGTCGAGATGTAATGGGGTCGAGATGTAGTGGGATCAAGATGTAGTGGGGTCGAGATGTAATGGGATCAAGATGTCCTCAGGTCGAGATGTAGTGGGGTCGAGATGTAATGGGGTCGAGATGTAGTGGGATCAAGATGTAGTGGGGTCGAGATGTAATGGGATCAAGATGTCCTCAGGTCGAGATGTAGTGGGGTCGAGATGTAGTGGGATCAAGATGTCCTCAGGTCGAGATGTAATGGGGTCAAGATGTCCTCAGGTCGAGATGTAGTGGGGTCGAGATGTAGTGGGGTCAAGATGTCCTCAGGTCGAGATGTAATGGGGTCAAGATGTCCTCAGGTCGAGATGTAGTGGGGTCGAGATGTAGTGGGGTCAAGATGTCCTCAGGTCGAGATGTAGTGGGGTCGAGATGTAATGGGGTCAAGATGTCCTCAGGTTGAGATGTAATGGGGTCGAGATGTAGTGGGGTCAAGATGTCCTCAGGTCGAGATGTAGTGGGGTCGAGATGTAATGGGATCAAGATGTCCTCAGGTCGAGATGTAATGGGGTCAAGATGTCCTCAGGTCGAGATGTAGTGGGATCAAGATGTCCTCAGGTCGAGATGTAATGGGGTCAAGATGTCCTCAGGTCGAGATGTAGTGGGATCAAGATGTCCTCAGGTCGAGATGTAGTGGATCAAGATGTCCTCAGGTCGAGATGTAATGGGGTCGAGATGTAGTGGGGTCGAGATGTAATGGGGTCGAGATGTAGTGGGGTCGAGATGTAGTGGGATCAAGATGTCCTCAGGTCGAGATGTAATGGGGTCAAGATGTCCTCAGGTCGAGATGTAGTGGGGTCGAGATGTAGTGGGGTCGAGATGTAGTGGGGTCGAGATGTAATGGGATCAAGATGTCCTCAGGTCGAGATGTAGTGGGGTCGAGATGGGGTCGAGATGTAATGGGATCAAGATGTCCTCAGGTCGAGATGTAGTGGGGTCGAGATGTATGGGGTCGAGATGTAATCGAGATGTCCTAGGTCGAGATGTATGTCAAGATGTCCTAGGTCGAGATGTAATGGGGTCGAGATGTAGTGGGGTCGAGATGTAGTGGGATCAAGATGTCCTCAGGTCGAGATGTAGTGGGGTCGAGATGTAGTGGGATCAAGATGTCCTCAGGTCGAGATGTAGTGGGGAGATGTAGTGGGATCAAGATGTCGTAATGGGGTCGAGATGTAATGGGGTCGAGATGTAGTGGGGTCGAGATGTGAGATGTAGTGGGATCAAGATGTCCTCAGGTCGAGATGTAATGGGGTCGAGATGTAGTGGGGTCGAGATGTAGTGGGGTCGAGATGTAATGGGATCAAGATGTCCTCAGGTCGAGATGTAATGGGGTCGAGATGTAATGGGGTCGAGATGTAATGGGGTCGAGATGTAATGGGGTCGAGATGTAATGGGTCGAGATGTAGTGGGGTCGAGATGTAATGGGATCAATATGTCCTCAGGTCGAGATGTAGTGGGGTCGAGATGTAATGGGGTCGAGATGTAATGGGGTCGAGATGTAATGGGATCAAGATGTAATGGGATCAAGATGTCCTCAGGTCGAGATGTAGTGGGGTCGAGATGTAGTGGGGTCGAGATGTAATGGGATCGAGATGTAGTGGGGTCGAGATGTAGTGGGGTCGAGATGTAATGGGATCGAGATGTAGTGGGGTCGAGATGTAGTGGGGTCGAGATGTAATGGGATCAAGATGTCCTCAGGTCAAGATGTAATGGGGTCGAGATGTAATGGGGTCGAGATGTAATGGGGTCGAGATGTAATGGGGTCGAGATGTAGTGGGGTCGAGATGTAATGGGGTCGAGATGTAGTGGGGTCGAGATGTAATGGGGTCGAGATGTAGTGGGGTCGAGATGTAATGGGGTCGAGATGTAGTGGGGTCGAGATGTAATGGGGTCGAGATGTAGTGGGGTCGAGATGTCCTCAGGTCGAGATGTAGTGGGGTCGAGATGTAGTGGGGTCGAGATGTCCTCAGGTCGAGATGTAGTGGGGTCGAGATGTAATGGGGTTGAAGTGGATATTGGGCCGCTTGCAAAAACACAAGCTGTAGCCGTTACGATTGTTGGGGCAAGGCATATTCCACATTGCCTCCTCTCTCTCCCTCGTTGCGATGGATTCCCACAGGAATGAGGTCTCGAGAGTGATTACTATTATGTTGTAACAACTTGTTTCGCAATCGAGCTAAAATAGATTTCCATAGTCCTCAAATTTTATTTTAGCACACGCCTACACTTGAAATAATGGTCCAGAAATTGAAACTCAGTATTTTCTATTAGATAATGTTATTTTCTAACACTTACCACAAGAAATGTGTTCCGATATACTGCTGCAGTCGTGAAATCCACGAAATTGCGATAAAAAAAGTTTGTCTCCATAATCCATTTTGGCATGGGAGACTACTCTATTACCATGGCATTGATGTGAAAATATAGGGGCTATCTTAAAGTGGGTTATAGTGTAAAATTGTATAATAGGGGTTGTGTCAACAATGCAATAAATCAAAAACCTATTTACTGCCAAAATAAACGAAACCTTACCGCTCAATTCCGCAACTGAAATTTCAATTCAAGATGGCGGCATTTCAGATTCAAAAACGCATGGAATTGTGATAGAGAGATGGCCAGGAATTTAAACGCGAAATCATAAGCTGGTTCCACGTTCTCCTCAAGCTGGTTCCACGTTCTCCTCAAGGCTGGTTCCACGTTTTCATATCTCCTCAACTGGAGTAGATGGACTGCCTGTTAACAAACCAGAAATTTACGATTTTTTGATATGCAGACTGGAATTTGGTGCTCGTGCACGTTACCGTAAAGGGATCAATCCCGATTTTAGCGCTTCTCGCAAAAATTTTGAAATTAATTCCCCTTTAAAAACCCTCTAATCTGAATCCTTCTCTAAACCAGACTTTTTGTCAGGAAGAAGTACGGATTAGAGGGCTGTATAATGTTTAAATCAGTAGGTGTGGCATTCCAAATAAAGAAAGGTTCGGTGAAATATTAATGATCTAGCAATCAATTTATGATGGCTTATTTAGAATGCAAACAAATAGGAGGTGTATGTATGTTTCACAGGCAGCCATGATAAAGAGTGGGAGGCTGTGGAGAAGGAGAGATTCCGTGAATATGACATAAACAAAGACAATCTACTAAACTTTGATGAAATTCGACCCTGGATACTCACCGACAACCGCGAGGAGGCTGTGGAAGAGGCTGAGCATCTCCTTAAAGAGGCAGACATTAACAATGATGAGAGACTTACGGAGAGGGAAATCATCGATGCTCACGAAGAATTTGTTGGCAGCCAGGCAACAGATTATGGGCGGCATTTACATTTTGTCAAACATAAAGATGAATTGTAATGTAAATGCATTTTTAGCTAGCAATACCTTGTAACAATTTAAGATCCAATGATATTTATTGCAAAATTATAATAATAATTACGGTAATATGTCCGCTTAATGATGAAAATAATTTAACATTTTCACACTACCTGCTTTGTATGATTCAATATAAATTTTAATATACAGTTAGAAAATGCTCAATATTTTCTTGCTAACAAATATTTGGCAGTCTTTGGTGACAATATACTTTGTACAGTAGCAATGGCATCCTTTGTGGTTCTGGAGTGAAGTAATATAGAATCAGGGGCCACTGCATTACCCTGCATTCCTTGTTTTGTTGTATCTGTACTATTCTAGCAGGTGTAATCATTGTTGTTCCATTCGTGATATTTATATTTTGGTGTAAATGAGATGTGAGTATTTCAGTGTTTGTGTATGTGTGATTTATATAATTGGGTCCATCCATGTTCTTACATGACTGTAGAAGGTATTTAAAGCGTATGTTCTTACATGACTGTAGAAGGTATTTAAAGCGTATGTTCTTACATGACTGTAGAAGGTATTTAAAGCGTATGTTCTTACATGACTGTAGAAGGTATTTAAAGCGTATGTTCTTACATGACTGTAGAAGGTATTTAAGGCGTATGTTCTTACATGACTGTAGAAGGTATTTAAGGCGTATGTTCTTACATGACTGTAGAAGGTATTTAAAGCGTATGTTCTTACATGACTGTAGAAGGTATTTAAAGCGTATGTTCTTACATGACTGTAGAAGGTATTTAAAGCGTATGTTCTTACATGACTGTAGAAGGTATTTAAAGCGTATGTTCTTACATGACTGTAGAAGGTATTTAAGGCGTATGTTCTTACATGACTGTAGAAGGTATTTAAGGCGTATGTTCTTACATGACTGTAGAAGGTATTTAAGGCGTATGTTCTTACATGACTGTAGAAGGTATTTAAAGCGTATGTTCTTACATGACTGTAGAAGGTATTTAAAGCGTATGTTCTTACATGACTGTAGAAGGTATTTAAAGCGTATGTTCTTACATGACTGTAGAAGGTATTTAAAGCGTATGTTCTTACATGACTGTAGAAGGTATTTAAAGCGTATGTT
Organism: Archivesica marissinica; assembly: GCA_014843695.1. Taxonomy (NCBI): domain Eukaryota; kingdom Metazoa; phylum Mollusca; class Bivalvia; order Venerida; family Vesicomyidae; genus Archivesica; species Archivesica marissinica. The sequence goes on along the minus strand of CM026397.1, from coordinate 91,883,556 downwards.
CTTACATGACTGTAGAAGGTATTTAAAGCGTATGTTCTTACATGACTGTAGAAGGTATTTAAAGCGTATGTTCTTACATGACTGTAGAAGGTATTTAAAGCGTATGTTCTTACATGACTGTAGAAGGTATTTAAAGCGTATGTTCTTACATGACTGTAGAAGGTATTTAAAGCGTATGTTCTTACATGACTGTAGAAGGTATTTAAAGCGTATGTTCTTACATGACTGTAGAAGGTATTTAAAGCGTATTGTAGATAGATATATTGCTGATCAGGACAGTATTCAACACACCAGTCGTAATTTGGTGTCTTCTTTATTGCATCACAACTAGTGTAAATATTCATAGCTATAGCAACTATTCACAACTAGTGTAAATATTCATAGCTAAAGCAACTATTCACAACTAGTGCAAATATTCATAGCTAAAGCAACTATTCACAACTAGTGCAAATATTCATAGCTAAAGCAACTATTCACAACTAGTGCAAATATTCATAGCTAAAGCAACTATTCACAACTAGTGCAAATATTCACAACTAGTGTAAATATTCATAGCTATAGCAACTATTCACAACTAGTGCAAATATTCATAGCTAAAGCAAATATTCACATCTAGTGCAAATATTCATAGCTAAAGCAACTATTCACAACTAGTGCAAATATTCATAGCTAAAGCAAATATTCACAGCTAGTGCAAATATTCATAGCTAAAGCAACTATTCACAACTAGTGTAAATATTCATAGCTAAAGCAAATATTCACAGCTAGTGCAAATATTCAGAGCTAAAGCAACTATTCACAACTAGTGCAAATATTCAAAACTAGTGCATATATTCACAACTAGTGCATATATTCACAACTAGTGTAAATATTCATAGCTAAAGCAACTATTCACAACTAGTGCATATATTCATAGCTAAAGCAAATATTCACAACTAGTGCAAATATTCATAGCTAAAGCAACTATTCACAACTAGTGCAAATATTCATAGCTAAAGCAAATATTCACAGCTAGTGCAAATATTCATAGCTAAAGCAACTATTCACAACTAGTGTAAATATTCATAGCTAAAGCAAATATTCACAGCTAGTGCAAATATTCAGAGCTAAAGCAACTATTCACAACTAGTGCAAATATTCAAAACTAGTGCATATATTCACAACTAGTGCATATATTCACAACTAGTGTAAATATTCATAGCTAAAGCAACTATTCACAACTAGTGCATATATTCACAACTAGTGCATATATTCACAACTAGTGTAAATATTCTTAGCTAAAGCAACTATTCACAACTAGTGTAAATATTCAGAGCTAAAGCAACTATTCACAACTAGTGCAAATATTCAGAGCTAAAGCAACTATTCACAACTAGTCCAAATATTCAAAACTAGTGCATATATTCACAACTAGTGCAAATATTCAAAACTAGTGCATATATTCACAACTAGTGCATATATTCACAACTAGTGTAAATATTCATAGCTAAAGCAACTATTCACAACTAGTGTAAATATTCATAGCTAGTGCAAATTTTCATAGCTAAGGCAAATATTCACAACTAGTGCAAATTTTCATAGCTACGGCAAATATTCATAACTAGTGCAAATTTTCATAGCTAAGGCAAATAGTCATAGCTAGTGCACATTTTCATAGCTAAGGCAAATATTCACAACTAGTGCAAATATAAATAACTAGTGCAAATATTCACAGCTAGTACAAATACAAATAGTTCCCACGGCCTGTGAAAACACTGAAAATAGTCGAAACACTGATAAGATCTTATCTTGGCCTCCATTTTGTTTGGCAAGTTTTATAAATGGCAATTTCCAGGATTTTCCTAGTAAAACTTTAATTGCAATAACATAATTAATTTATGTTTGGCATCATTTTAAAGGTATTGAAATGCAACAAAATGCGCAATGTTAGCATTAGGTTATTACTATCAAATGTCTGGTCTAATATCTTAGCCTCATTCTTGAAGCTAAATTCAATAATAAAAAGTAGGAACTGGGGCTGGCATTTGTTCTTTCTTCGATTGATATCAATTATACGGGTAAGATTTCTTTGTTCATAGGCTGTAATGTAATCTAACATGATTTCGCTTTATAACCTGTGGGGAAAATTAGCAAAATTACTAATTTCTTATTTAAAATTTAGTTTTGTGATCATGTTGTAATAGCAAGGAAGGCATTTATCTTCAACAAATGTCTTACAGCAGTTGGACAGAGTTTATTATGAGTATATGAAGTGTGCATGGTGTTTGTTGTGTACTTACTCATATATTCTGTGTATCCAGTGGTGTATCTATGTTTTATGTATATGTAAGAATTGTGACCAAACCAAAGAGTAGTGGAACAAGAGATATTGGAAATATGGTTTAAATGTCCTTTAGCTGACCATTATAACAAATTCTGCCTGTACATTTCCTGATTGATCTACAATGTGCATCGTATGCATGTAAATCTACAATGTGCACATTATGCATGTAAATCTACAATGTGCACATTATGCATGTAAATCTACAATGTGCATCGTATGCATGTAAATCTACAATGTGCATCGTATGCATGTAAATCTACAATGTGCACATTATGCATGTAAATCTACAATGTGCACATTATGCATGTAAATCTACAATGTGCACATTATGCATGTAAATCTACAATGTGCACCGTATGCATGTAAATCTACAATGTGCACCGTATGCATGTAAATCTACAATGTGCACATTATGCATGTAAATCTACAATGTGCACATTATGCATGTAAATCTACAATGTGCACATTATGCATGTAAATCTACAATGTGCACATTATGCATGTAAATCTACAATGTGCACCTTATGCATGTAAATCTACAATGTGCACCGTATGCATGTAAATCTACAATGTGCACTGTATGCATGTAAATCTACAATGTGCACCGTATGCATGTAAATCTACAATGTGCACCGTATGCATGTAAATCTACAATGTGCACATTATGCATGTAAATCTACAATGTGCACATTATGCATGTAAATCTACAATGTGCACATTATGCATGTAAATCTACAATGTGCACATTATGCATGTAAATCTACAATGTGCACCTTATGCATGTAAATCTACAATGTGCACCGTATGCATGTAAATCTACAATGTGCACTGTATGCATGTAAATCTACAATGTGCACCGTATGCATGTAAATCTACAATGTGCACCGTATGCATGTAAATCTACAATGTGCACATTATGCATGTAAATCTACAATGTGCACATTATGCATGTAAATCTACAATGTGCACATTATGCATGTAAATCTACAATGATTATGTGCACATTATGCATGTAAATCTACAATGTGCACATTATGCATGTAAATCTACAATGTGCACCTTATGCATGTAAATCTACAATGTGCACCTTATGCATGTAAATCTACAATGTGCACCGTATGCATGTAAATCTACAATGTGCACCTTATGCATGTAAATCTACAATGTGCACATTATGCATGTACATCTACAATGTGCACCTTATGCATGTAAATCTACAATGTGCACATTATGCATGTAAATCTACAATGTGCACATTATGCATGTAAATCTACAATGTGCACATTATGCATGTAAATCTACAATGTGCACTTTATGCATGTAAATCTACAATGTGCACCTTATGCATGTAAATCTACAATGTGCACCTTATGCATGTAAATCTACAATGTGCACCTTATGCATGTAAATCTACAATGTGCACATTCTGCATGTAAATCTACAATGTGCACCTTATGCATGTAAATCTACAATGTGCACATTATGCATGTAAATCTACAATGTATTTATGTGGACCTCAGGTAGGTATAACACTTTCTTGCACCCTTCAACTAAAGATGTGACTATTTCTTGTCTTAAGTGTCACTTCTGCTTAAGGTGTCAACTTGGTCCAAGTATGGCATGCATCCATGTGAGTTAATGTGTCAACTTTGTCCAAGTCTGGCATGCCTCCATGTTCATGTGAGTTAAGGTGTCAACTTGGTCCAAGTCTGGCAAGCATCCATGGTTACATTATCTGAGGTGTCAGCTCATAATTCATTGCTGCAGTTGTTGATTTGAGTTTGGCATGCCTCAGTGGTCACGTTATCTGAGGCGTCCACTCTTATACAAGTTGTCCTCTCCTATCTAAGTCGTCAGCTCATAGCTCGTTGTTGCAAGTCCAAGACACTATATAACATTTTTACAGGTTTTCATGTATGTCGACCAAAGAGTTTTAACTTATATGCCACATGTGTTATTCTTTTATTTGCTATAGTAGACCAAGACATTTCATATGATTTAGAATGTTTGTTATTGCCATTATCTCCCACCTGAAATATACATTTTCAGACTGCCATTATCTCCCCTGAAATTACATTTTCAGACTGCCATTATCTCCCCTGAAATATACATTTTCAGACTGCCATTATCTCCCCTGAACTATACATTTTCAGACTGCCATTATCTCCCACCTGAAATATACATTTTCAGATTGCCATTATCTCCCCTGAAATATACATTTTCAGACTGCCATTATCTCCCACCTGAAATATACATATTCAGATTGCCATTATCTCCCCTGAAATATACATTTTCAGATTGCCATTATCTCCCCTGAAATTACATTTTCAGACTGCCATTATCCCCCGAATATACATTTTCAGAAAAACACATGCCATTATCTCCCCTGAAATATACATTTTCAGACTGCCATTATCTCCCACCTGCAATATACATTTTCAGATTGCCATTATCTCCCCTGAAATATACATTTTCAGACTGCCATTATCTCCCCTGAAATATATATTTTCAGATTGCCATTATCTCCCCTGAAATATACATTTTCAGATTGCCATTATCTCCCCTGAAATATACATTTTCAGACTGCCATTATCTCCCCTGAAATATACATTTTCAGATTGCCATTATCTCCTACCTGAAATATACATTTTCAGACTGCCATTATCTCCCCTGAAATATACATTTTCAGACTAATCCAAGGCCAGTTCTAAGATCGGAATCCAACAATATCTTGTACTCGTCTTATATCAATCAGACAATATCTTACATTGGCATAACTTTCTATAGCCTCGCAAAATAGAAAATAATAAAAGTTCAAAATCTGCAATAATAATCGAGGGGGAGAGGGGAGGGGTTAAATTATTTAAATCTCAACAAGATATATGCTTCGCAAAATAGAAAATAATAAAAGTTCAAAATCTGCAATAATAATCGAGGGGGAGAGGGGAGGGGTTAAATTATAAATCTCAAGATATATGCTTAAATATGATCCAGATATTATACCTCCAGTTAAAATATTTTGCTTCACTTTCAAAAAACATTTTTGCAAATTTTTACTATCATGGCCGAAAATTGCCCTATAGCTACATATCCTGACAATAGATGTTTAAAACATGATGACGCTAAACGATAGAAGAATTTCTGGGGTTTGTTGAGTGTGCTTCCATTAAAGGAGTTGCTTTATGTGCGAATATAATGGATGCTTTTGCCACAAGCCAACCGTGACATATTGAAGATCAGATCTGTGTTACGATGGTACCTCCAATATGTCTGGAACATTTCGTGGTCTACAAGCACTTGTGCGTGGTCATTATTATGTACATTGCAAATCTCATTGTTTGAATCTGTCATTGGTCCATAGCTCGAACATTCCATGTGTCCAAAACATGATGGCCAACTTCAAGTTTGTTTATTCTGCAAAACGGCTGGTAACATTCGAGAACGTGCTGTCTTGAGACATTGTTGCGAAAGAGGAAATGGACGAGTGCACTAAGCTCAGCACCCTGTGTGAAACGAATTGTCCAGTTGTGCGGACACACTTGGAACATTCCCCGTAGTGGTGTACGCAATGGAGACGCTGCAGGAAGATGGGTACGAGAAGGCCGGCCAGTATCCGGCGGCCACACTGCACTTCGAGTTTATCATCGCGCTTGTTGTTGCAGAACACATTTTGAGTAGATCTGTTCCACTGACCAACCTTATACAGAAGGAAGACTGATCTCTTGCATGTCATTATCAAATTGTGAGCGGGGTGACCCGGAATTCCCTATACTACAGGGTCACGGCTATACTGCCGGATCCTCGACAACAGAACAGACCGAACCCTGAAGTGCAAACAGTATCAGATCCTCGACAACAGAACAGACCGAACCCTGAAGTGCAAACAGTATCAGATCCTCGACAACAGAACAGACCGAACCCTGAAGTGCAAACAGTATCAGATCCTACACAACAGAACAGACCGAACCCTGAAGTGCAAACAGTATCAGATCCTCGACAACAGAACAGACCGAACCCTGAAGTGCAAACAGTATCAGATCCTCGACAACAGAACAGACCGAACCCTGAAGTGCAAACAGTATCAGATCCTCGACAACAGAACAGACCGAACCCTGAAGTGCAAACAGTATCAGATCCTCGACAACAGAACAGACCGAACCCTGAAGTGCAAACAGTATCAGATCCTCGACAACAGAACAGACCGAACCCTGAAGTGCAAACAGTATCAGATCCTCGACAACAGAACAGACCGAACCCTGAAGTGCAAACAGTATCAGATCCTCGACAACAGAACAGACCGAACCCTGAAGTGCAAACAGTATCAGATCCTCGACAACAGAACAGACCGAACCCTGAAGTGCAAACAGTATCAGATCCTCGACAACAGAACAGACCGAACCCTGAAGTGCAAACAGTATCAGATCCTCGACAACAGAACAGACCGAACCCTGAAGTGCAAACAGTATCAGATCCTCGACAACAGAACAGACCGAACCCTGAAGTGCAAACAGTATCAGATCCTACACAACAGAACAGACCGAACCCTGAAGTGCAAACAGTATCAGATCCTACACAACAGAACAGACCGAACCCTGAAGTGCAAACAGTATCAGATCCTCGACAACAGAACAGACCGAACCCTGAAGTGCAAACAGTATCAGATCCTACACAACAGAACAGACCGAACCCTGAAGTGCAAACAGTATCAGATCCTCGACAACAGAACAGACCGAACCCTGAAGTGCAAACAGTATCAGATCCTAGACAACAGAACAGACCGAACCCTGAAGTGCAAACAGTATCAGATCCTACACAACAGAACAGACCGAACCCTGAAGTGCAAACAGTATCAGATCCTCGACAACAGAACAGACCGAACCCTGAAGTGCAAACAGTATCAGATCCTCGACAACAGAACAGACCGAACCCTGAAGTGCAAACAGTATCAGATCCTCGACAACAGAACAGACCGAACCCTGAAGTGCAAACAGTATCAGATCCTCGACAACAGAACAGACCGAACCCTGAAGTGCAAACAGTATCAGATCCTCGACAACAGAACAGACCGAACCCTGAAGTGCAAACAGTATCAGATCCTCGACAACAGAACAGACCGAACCCTGAAGTGCAAACAGTATCAGATCCTCGACAACAGAACAGACCGAACCCTGAAGTGCAAACAGTATCAGATCCTCGACAACAGAACAGACCGAACCCTGAAGTGCAAACAGTATCAGATCCTCGACAACAGAACAGACCGAACCCTGAAGTGCAAACAGTATCAGATCCTCGACAACAGAACAGACCGAACCCTGAAGTGCAAACAGTATCAGATCCTCGACAACAGAACAGACCGAACCCTGAAGTGCAAACAGTATCAGATCCTCGACAACAGAACAGACCGAACCCTGAAGTGCAAACAGTATCAGATCCTCGACAACAGAACAGACCGAACCCTGAAGTGCAAACAGTATCAGATCCTCGACAACAGAACAGACCGAACCCTGAAGTGCAAACAGTATCAGATCCTCGACAACAGAACAGACCGAACCCTGAAGTGCAAACAGTATCAGATCCTCGACAACAGAACAGACCGAACCCTGAAGTGCAAACAGTATCAGATCCTCGACAACAGAACAGACCGAACCCTGAAGTGCAAACAGTATCAGATCCTCGACAACAGAACAGACCGAACCCTGAAGTGCAAACAGTATCAGATCCTCGACAACAGAACAGACCGAACCCTGAAGTGCAAACAGTATCAGATCCTACACAACAGAACAGACCGAACCCTGAAGTGCAAACAGTATCAGATCCTCGACAACAGAACAGACCGAACCCTGAAGTGCAAACAGTATCAGATCCTCGACAACAGAACAGACCGAACCCTGAAGTGCAAACAGTATCAGATCCTCGACAACAGAACAGACCGAACCCTGAAGTGCAAACAGTATCAGATCCTCGACAACAGAACAGACCGAACCCTGAAGTGCAAACAGTATCAGATCCTCGACAACAGAACAGACCGAACCCTGAAGTGCAAACAGTATCAGATCCTACACAACAGAACAGACCGAACCCTGAAGTGCAAACAGTATCAGATCCTAGACAACAGAACAGACCGAACCCTGAAGTGCAAACAGTATCAGATCCTCGACAACAGAACAGACCGAACCCTGAAGTGCAAACAGTATCAGATCCTACACAACAGAACAGACCGAACCCTGAAGTGCAAACAGTATCAGATCCTCGACAACAGAACAGACCGAACCCTGAAGTGCAAACAGTATCAGATCCTCGACAACAGAACAGACCGAACCCTGAAGTGCAAACAGTATCAGATCCTCGACAACAGAACAGACCGAACCCTGAAGTGCAAACAGTATCAGATCCTCGACAACAGAACAGACCGAACCCTGAAGTGCAAACAGTATCAGATCCTCGACAACAGAACAGACCGAACCCTGAAGTGCAAACAGTATCAGATCCAACAGAACAGACCGAACCCTGAAGTGCAAACAGTATCAGATCCTCGACAACAGAACAGACCGAACCCTGAAGTGCAAACAGTATCAGATCCTCGACAACAGAACAGACCGAACCCTGAAGTGCAAACAGTATCAGATCCTACACAACAGAACAGACCGAACCCTGAAGTGCAAACAGTATCAGATCCTCGACAACAGAACAGACCGAACCCTGAAGTGCAAACAGTATCAGATCCTCGACAACAGAACAGACCGAACCCTGAAGTGCAAACAGTATCAGATCCTCGACAACAGAACAGACCGAACCCTGAAGTGCAAACAGTATCAGATCCTACACAACAGAACAGACCGAACCCTGAAGTGCAAACAGTATCAGATCCTCGACAACAGAACAGACCGAACCCTGAAGTGCAAACAGTATCAGATCCTCGACAACAGAACAGACCGAACCCTGAAGTGCAAACAGTATCAGATCCTCGACAACAGAACAGACCGAACCCTGAAGTGCAAACAGTATCAGATCCTCGACAACAGAACAGACCGAACCCTGAAGTGCAAACAGTATCAGATCCTCGACAACAGAACAGACCGAACCCTGAAGTGCAAACAGTATCAGATCCTCGACAACAGAACAGACCGAACCCTGAAGTGCAAACAGTATCAGATCCTACACAACAGAACAGACCGAACCCTGAAGTGCAAACAGTATCAGATCCTACACAACAGAACAGACCGAACCCTGAAGTGCAAACAGTATCAGATCCTCGACAACAGAACAGACCGAACCCTGAAGTGCAAACAGTATCAGATCCTCGACAACAGAACAGACCGAACCCTGAAGTGCAAACAGTATCAGATCCTCGACAACAGAACAGACCGAACCCTGAAGTGCAAACAGTATCAGATCCTCGACAACAGAACAGACCGAACCCTGAAGTGCAAACAGTATCAGATCCTACACAACAGAACAGACCGAACCCTGAAGTGCAAACAGTATCAGATCCTCGACAACAGAACAGACCGAACCCTGAAGTGCAAACAGTATCAGATCCTCGACAACAGAACAGACCGAACCCTGAAGTGCAAACAGTATCAGATCCTACACAACAGAACAGACCGAACCCTGAAGTGCAAACAGTATCAGATCCTCGACAACAGAACAGACCGAACCCTGAAGTGCAAACAGTATCAGATCCTCGACAACAGAACAGACCGAACCCTGAAGTGCAAACAGTATCAGATCCTCGACAACAGAACAGACCGAACCCTGAAGTGCAAACAGTATCAGATCAGATCCTCGACAACAGAACAGACCGAACCCTGAAGTGCAAACAGTATCAGATCCTACACAACAGAACAGACCGAACCCTGAAGTGCAAACAGTATCAGATCCTCGACAACAGAACAGACCGAACCCTGAAGTGCAAACAGTATCAGATCCTCGACAACAGAACAGACCGAACCCTGAAGTGCAAACAGTATCAGATCCTCGACAACAGAACAGACCGAACCCTGAAGTGCAAACAGTATCAGATCCTACACAACAGAACAGACCGAACCCTGAAGTGCAAACAGTATCAGATCCTCGACAACAGAACAGACCGAACCCTGAAGTGCAAACAGTATCAGATCCTCGACAACAGAACAGACCGAACCCTGAAGTGCAAACAGTATCAGATCCTCGACAACAGAACAGACCGAACCCTGAAGTGCAAACAGTATCAGATCCTCGACAACAGAACAGACCGAACCCTGAAGTGCAAACAGTATCAGATCCTCGACAACAGAACAGACCGAACCCTGAAGTGCAAACAGTATCAGATCCTCGACAACAGAACAGACCGAACCCTGAAGTGCAAACAGTATCAGATCCTCGACAACAGAACAG
>CM026397.1:91852791-91871857 GCA_014843695.1 Archivesica marissinica | reverse complement strand
CTGTGAGCACCACCACAGTTTGCAATATCCAATCTCCCTGTGAGCATCCACTACAGTTATGCAATGTCCAATCTCCCCTGTGAGCATGCACCACAGTTAGGCAATGTCCAATCTCCCCTGTGAGCATCCACTACAGTTAGGCAATGTCCAATATTCCCTGTGAGCATCCACTACAGTATGCAATGTCCAATCTCCCTGTGAGCATCCACTACAGTATGCAATGTCCAATCTCCCCTGTGAGCATCCACTACAGTATGCAATGTCCAATCTCCCCTGTGAGCATCCACTACAGTATGCAATGTCCAATCTCCCCTGTGAGCATCCACTACAGTATGCAATGTCCAATCTCCCCTGTGAGCATGCACTACAGTATGCAATGTCCAATCTTCCCTGTGAGCATCCACTACAGTATGCAATGTCCAATCTCCCCTGTGAGCATCCACTACAGTATGCAATGTCCAATCTTCCCTGTGAGCATCCACTACAGTATGCAATGTCCAATCTCCCCTGTGAGCATCCACCACAGTATGCAATGTCCAATCTCCCCTGTGAGCATCCACTACAGTTAGGCAATGTCCAATATTCCCTGTGAGCATCCACTACAGTATGCAATGTCCAATCTTCCCTGTGAGCATCCACTACAGTATGCAATGTCCAATCTCCCCTGTGAGCATCCACTACAGTATGCAATGTCCAATCTTCCCTGTGAGTGAGCATCCACTACAGTATGCAATGTCCAATCTCCCCTGTGAGCATCCACTACAGTATGCAATGTCCAATCTTCCCTGTGGGCATCCACTACAGTATGCAATGTCCAATCTCCCCTGTGAGCATCCACAACAGTATGCAATGTCCAATCTCCCCTGTGAGCATCCACCATAGTATGCGATGTCCAATCTCCCCTGTGAGCATCCACCATAGTATGCAATGTCCAATCTTCCCTGTGAGCATCCACCATAGTATGCAATGTCCAATCTTCCCTGTGAGCATGCACCACAGTATGCAATGTCCAATCTCCCCTGTGAGCATCCACTACAGTATGCAATGTCCAATATTCCCTGTGAGCATCCACTACAGTATGCAATGTCCAATCTCCCCTGTGAGCATCCACTACAGTATGCAATGTCCAATCTCCCCTGTGAGCATCCACTACAGTATGCAATGTCCAATCTCCCCTGTGAGCATCTACTACAGTATGCAATGTCCAATCTTCCCTGTGAGCATCCACTACAGTATGCAATGTCCAATCTGCCCTGTTAGTGAGCATCCACTACAGTATGCAATGTCCAATCTCCCCTGTGAGCATGCACTACAGTATGCAATTATGTCCAATCTTCCCTGTGAGCATGCACTACAGTATGCAATGTCCAATCTCCCCTGTGAACATCCACTACAGTATGCAATGTCCAGTCTTCCCTGTGAACATCCACTACAGTATGCAATGTCCAATCTTCCCTGTGAGTGAGCATCTACTACAGTATGCAATGTCCAATCTCCCCTGTGAGCATCCACTACAGTATGCAATGTCCAATCTCCCCTGTGAGCATCCACTACAGGTTGCACTATCCAATCTTCCCTGTGAGCATCCACTACAGTATGCATTGTCCAATCTTCCCTGTGAGTGAGCATCCACTACAGTATGCAATGTCCAATCTCCCCTGTGAGCATCCACTACAGGTTGCAATATCCAATCTCCCCTGTGAGCATCCACTACCATATTCAATGTCCAATCTCCCCTGTGAGCATCCACTACAGTATGCAATGTCTAATCTCCCCTGTGAGCATCCACTACCATATTCAATGTCCAATCTCCCCTGTGAGCATGCACTACAGTATGCAATGTCTAATCTCTCCTGTGAGCATCCACTACAGTATTTAATGTCCAATCTCCCCTGTGAACATCCACTACAGTATGCAATGTCCATTCTCCCCTGTGAGCATCCACTACAGTATGCAATGTCCAATCTCCCCTGTGAGCATGCACCACAGTATGCAATGTCCAATCTCCCCTGTGAGCATCCACTACAGTATGCAATGTCAAATATCCCCTGTGAGCATCCACTACAGTATGCAATGTCCAATCTCCCCTGTGAGCATCCACTACAGTACAACCAACCCCACACCACACAACAACACAACCAACCCCACACCACACAACACCAACCCACACACACAACAACAACCCCCACCCACACACAACCAACCCCCACACCACACAACAACCAACCCCCACCACACAACAACAACCCCCACCACACACAACCAACCCCCCACACACAACAACAACCCCACACACACAAAACCAACCCCCACACCACACAACAACCACCCCCACACCACACAACAACCAACCCACACACACAACAACCACACACCACACAACAATAATCCCCTGTGAGCATCCACTACAGTATGCAATGTCCAATCTTCCCTGTGAGCATCCACTACAGTATGCAATGTCCAATCTCCCCTGTGAGCATCCACTACAGTATGCAATGTACAATCTCCCCTGTGAGCATCCACTACAGTATGCAATGTCCAATCTTCCCTGGGGGCATCCACTACAGTATGCAATGTCCAATCTTCCCTGTGAGCATCCACTACAGTATGCAATGTCCAATCTCCCCTGTGAGCATCCACTACAGTATGCAATGTCCAATCTTCACTGTGAGCATGCACTACAGTATGCAATGTACAATCTCCCCTGTGAGCGTCCACTACAGTATGCAATGTCCAATCTCCCCTGTGAGCATCCACTACAGTATGCAATGTCCAATCTACCCTGTAGGCATCCACTACAGTATGCAATGTCCAATCTCCCCTGTGGGCATCCACTACAGTATGCAATGTCCAATCTCCCCTGTGGGCATCCACTACAGTATGCAATGTCCAATCGTCCCTGTGAGCATGCACTACATTATGCAATGTCCAATCTCCCCTGTGAGCATCCACTACAGTATGCAATGTCCATTCTCCCCTGTGAGCATCCACTACAGTATGCAATGTCCAATCTTCCCTGTGAGCATGCACTACAGTATGCAATGTCCACCTGTGAGCATCCACTACAGTATGCAATGTCCAATCTCCCCTGTGAGCATCCACTACAGTATGCAATGTCCAATCTCCCCTGTGAGCATCCACTACAGTATGCAATGTCCAATCTCCCCTGTGAGCATCCACTACAGTATGCAATGTCCACCTGTGAGCATGCACTACATTATGCAATGTCCAATCTCCCCTGTGAGCATCCACTACAGTATGCAATGTCCAATCTCCCCTGTGAGCATCCACTACAGTATGCAATGTCCAATCTCCCCTGTGAGCATCCACTACAGTATGCAATGTCCAATCTCCCCTGTGAGCATCCACTACATTATGCAATGTCCAATCTCCCCTGTGAGCATCCACTACAGTATGCAATGTCCAATCTCCCCTGTGAGCATCCACTACAGTTAGACAATGCATGCCAATCTCCCTTGTGAGTATGCACCACAGTTAGGCAATGCCCAAATCTTCCCTGTGAGCATACACCACAGTTAGGCAATGCTTAAATGTCCCAAATGGTGTGCTAGGCAATGCCAAATCTTCCAGTGTCAGAGTGCACCACAGTTAGGCATGCATGCTCCATGTTCCATGCGAGAATGCACCACAGTTAGGCAATGCCCAAATCATCCCTGTGAGCATACACCACAGTTAGGCAACGATTAAATGTCCCAAATGGTGTGCTAGGCAATGCCAAATCTTCCCTTGTCAGAGTGCTCCACAGTTAGGAATGCATGCTCAATCTTCCATGTGAGAATGCACCACAGTTAGGCAATGCCCAAATCTCCCCTGTGAACATGCACTACAATTAGGCAATGCATGCCAATCTCCCCTGTGAGTATGCACCACAGTTAGGCAATGCCCAAATCTTCCCTGTGAGTATACACCACAGTTAGGCAATGCTTAAATGTCCCAAATGGTGTGCTAGGCAATGCTAAATCTTCCCTTGTCAGAGTGCACCACAGTTAGGCATGCATGCTCAATCTTCCATGTGAGAATGCACCACAGTTAGGCAATGCCCAATCTTCCATGTGAGCATGCACCACAGTTAGGCAATGTCCAATCTTCCATGTGAGCATGCACCACAGTTAGGCAATGCCCAATCTTCCATGTGAGCATACACCACAGTTAGGCAATGCCCAATCTTCCATGTGAGCATGCACCACAGTTAGGCAATGCCCAATCTTCCATGTGAGCATGCAACAGACTACGTAGGCATTAAAACGGGTTAATGTCCACCAGAGACCCTCCACTATGAATGTGAAAAACATGATATAAATATAGGGTAGCTGTACTTTATTGTAGCCGTCTATGGTGTAGTTAAAACAAGACCAATATAAACTTTGGTAGATCTTAATAGTGTATCGCTGCATGGCATGTTCGTGCTTATATCTTGTTCTTTGTTTTTGTTAATTCTGGTACACAGTCGCAATTAAAAAAAAATCAAAAGTTTGTGGGTAATTTTTTTTCATGCAATAGGAAGTATTATTAAATGAAAGTGGAAATTCTGGGGAATTTTACGGGCACATATTGTATGATATCGCCCACTGGATATAGCAGCTGCACTTGATACAGTGTCCAACTTATAAATGAGGGTTGTGTTTTTTGTTTTGTTTTTTAATTTCGTACATAATGTTAAATAAGACATGTAGAAACATAACAATTAATTATGTGAAATAAGACATGTAGAAACATAACAATTAATAATGTGAAATAAGACATGTAGAAACATAACAATTTGTTTTGTAAAGTTTGGTTATCTCCCATTGTCCAATTGATTGTACTACCGATAATGCTTTATGGAGATAGCATCACAATACAATGGACTCCATGTGCAGCTATGATTAGAATAATTGATATGTCTGCCACTGTGACATGCCCGCCACTGTCTACTTCTTGCCCCACTTCTATCATATTTAATAATTGTAATCAATAATCCCATCTAAAAATCTACTCTTGATTTTCTGCTCGAGTGATTTGATTGATGATTGCAATTGGTTTTAGTGAAATATTAAATTAGTTTCAAAGAAAGTATTACGTGTCTAAGGCCAAACACGTTTATATTAGCTTAATTGTTGGGCACCGTCTTCCTTGGCTTGTCACTCTTATTACGTGTCTAAGGCTAAACACATTTATATTAGCTTAATTGTTGGGCACCGTCTTCCTTGGCTTGTCACTCTTATTACGTGTCTAAGGCTAAACACATTTATATTAGCTTAATTGTTGGGCACCGTCTTCCTTGGCTTGTCACTCTTATTACGTGTCTAAGGCTAAACACATTTATATTAGCTTAATTGTTGGGCACCGTCTTCCTTGGCTTGTCACTCTTATTACGTGTCTAAGGCTAAACACATTTATATTAGCTTAATTGTTGGGCACCGTCTTCCTTGGCTTGTCACTCTTATTACGTGTCTAAGGCTAAACACATTTATATTAGCTTAATTGTTGGGCACCGTCTTCCTTGGCTTGTCACTCTTATTACGTGTCTAAGGCTAAACACATTTATATTAGCTTAATTGTTGGGCACCGTCTTCCTTGGCTTGTCACTCTTATGTGTATTCCGTTTTTGAAACCTTGCTGGAAGAGTTACTATTAACCTCTGCTCTGTCAAATTCCTGTAATGGACATGCTGTATGTAGTACCTGGTATTGTTTATGGTTAGATTCTCATTCAGCACAGAAGATAATATCCAAGAAACTCTTATTTGATCCTTAGGTGAAGTCTTTCCAAAGATGTTAAAATAAAGTTTCCCTGAAGTCCAAGATGGCTGCCATCTTGAAATAGTGCACATTCTTAAAATAGCTTCTTCTCACGTACCGCTAGCCGGATTTTGGCAAATCTTGACATATCTTGGTAGGAATGATCGATGTACAATGCTGTTCTTTCAAAGTTACCCAAATGGATCAATCATGGTTGTGGCCCGGAGGTCAAAATGGGGTCAAATTTTATTTTGGAGTGAATATGGTCATTTGATATATGAAATCGAAGGTATCGACGAGGCGATCACTCTGATGCAATTGATATAAAAAATAGATGGTTCCAAGAATTCTGCCAAAAGGATCGTTATTTTATTATAAATCTCAAAATTCGTCTTCAACAAAACTGCTTGGCCAATGATAGCCAACTTTCACAGTTATAGAACATGTGGTTAAAAATAACAAATTCTTCAAACATCTTCTCACCAACTATCAGTCGGAGTTTGGCAACATTTTGTATGAATGATCAATGTACAGTGGTCTTTCAAAGCTGTTAAAATTGTGATCCCAGGGTAAAATATGAGACAGGTTAGCGATACAGGGCCATAATGGCCCTCTTGTTATTGTATTCTTACATTACTATCCCCCCTCCTATGGTTTGTTTGTTTTCATCAAGCTATGTTCAAGCAAAGTTAGTGGAAGTTACTTATTTTGTGGCCTGACTGGTTATTAAAGCTCATTGACCTCAACCACCTCACTGTAGGTGAGACTTTCAACCCAAAAATACAAATACATAGCATTTATATAGCGCAAAAATTAAATATTATTCTATTGCGCTTCACAATTACAGAAGCAATTTTAAACATTTACCATGACAATAATATAAGGAAATATAAATACAAATGTATACATATATAGATATAACTAGGATTCTAGGAATTGGATAAGAACATATTTTATCATGATATCTACACCATTTCAGTATATAAGTGAGTGATTGGATTAACGATAAAAGTGGCAATATGAACCATAGACCCAAACACCGCCGTAAGAATGACAACCGTGATATGGCCAGTACAGTGAATGGACCGGTACAGTGATCCGCCCTTCACCACATGACAGAGCTCGAACCCAAGAGAATGCCCATACAACACTTCACTCGTCAATCCAATACTTATAAAGTCGATCTTTGATCTTATTGAACACAAATATTGTATTTAAACTGTTTTATATCATCACAGATGTTATTTTTGTACAAAGAGCACAAAACTTATCATTCATAAAATTGCCTAAACAGATGGGTTTTCAGTTTTGATCGGAAACTGGCCTCCGACTCAATGCTTTTCAGATAACTAGGTAAATCGTTCCACAATTTGGGTCCAACGACAGCCATAGATCTATCGGCTAATTTTGTTCGTCGTCTTAGGGTGTTAAAGTTAGTGTCACTTTGTGATCTTAGTCTGTACCTTCCTCGAATGGGTACAAACATTTCTCCCAGATATAGGCCTACTGGAGCTGTTCCATTATTGACACGGAATACCATCACTAGAACTTTGAAAATGATTCTGGCTTTAACTGGAAGCCAGTGGAGTTCTTTCAGAAGTTCCGCACTTGGTTGTTCAAACGAGGCATTAAGGACAACTCTAGCTTGCACTAATGATTCAGTAGACTTTTTTGTGAGATGTTTACGTATAGCTTTAAAACAAACAAACAAATAAACTTATTTTGGTCTGCATATTTGTTTGCCCCTGAGTGCCCATATTTCTAATGAATGAACTATTCCAGGGAGTTGCAATGAATCATATTGCTTTACAAACAGCATCAATCATCACAGAGTATTTCCTCTGGCTACCAGCTGACCAAATATCTGCTGTATGTAGTGTCACACATGCCAAATGCTCATCAGTTCACTGTACCAGTTGCTGAGCATGCCCTTTCCTTCATAGAGATTTAGGTTAATATACTATTATATCTCCATACAAACGACAGCCATTTAGCTATCATGCAGTGGATAAGTAGTCACCATATCTATCCCACCTCCATAGATATTACTGGGACTACATGAGATTTAGGTTAATATACTATTATATCTCCATACAAACGACAGCCATTTAGCTATCATGCAGTGGATAAGTAGTCGCCATATCTATCCCACCTCCATAGATATTACTGGGACTATACATAGAGATTTAGGTTAATATACTATTATATCTCCATACAAACGACAGCCATTTAGCTATCATCCAGTGGATAAGTAGTCGCCATATCTATCCCACCTCCATAGATATTACTGGGACTACATAGAGATTTAGGTTAATATACTATTATATCTCCATAAAAACGACAGCCATTTAGCTATCATGCAGTGTATAAGTAGTCACCATATCTATCCCACCTCCATAGATATTACTGGGACTACAGGAGATTCTGACCTTTATTATGAACATTGGTTTGGCTAATACATTGTCAATGTATGTCATATTGGTAATGGTGTCAAGAGGTGCTTCTATGAGGGAAAGGGTTAAGCAGCAATTAGTCTATATCCCTGTCCTGTCCAGTGAAGACAATAACAAGAGGATATTAACCCTTTCAACACTACAGGCCTCTAAATAGACTCCAACTCATGACGAGCGTCTCATCAGGATCTACACTTTTAGCCAGTAATAATTATTACTATTTTTAGATAAAGATTTCCCATTTTGATAAAGAATTGGTCCAAAGGTAATTTTCTTATTAATTTATTGGTCTAAATATATCATGCACCAGTCCATGTCAGTTACTTGGTGTTGAATGGGTTAAATATCATGCACCAGTCCATGTCAGTTACTTGGTATTGAATGGGTTAACTATCATGCACCAGTCCATGTCAGTTACTTCGGGTTGAATGGGTTAAATATCATGCACCAGTCCATGTCAGTTACTTGGTATTGAATGGGTTAAATATCATGCACCAGTCCATGTCAGTTACTTCGTGTTGAATGGGTTAAATATCATGCACCAGTCCATGTCAGTTACTTCATGTTGAATGGGTTAAATATCATGCACCAGTCCATGTCAGTTACTTGGTATTGAATGGGTTAAATATCATGCACCAGTCCATGTCAGTTACTTGGTGTTGAATGGGTTAAATATCATACACCAGTCCATGTCAGTTACTTGCTGTTGAATGGGTTAAATATCATGCACCAATCCATGTCAGTTACTTGGTGTTGAATGGGTGCACCAGTCCATGTCAGTTACTTGATGTTGAATGGGTGCACCAGTCCATGTCAGTTACTTGGTGTTGAATGGGTGCACCAGTCCATGTCAGTTACTTGGTGTTGAATGGGTGCACCAGTCCATGTCAGTTACTTGATGTTGAATGGGTGCACCAGTCCATGTCAGTTACTTGATGTTGAATGGGTGCACCAGTCCATGTCAGTTACTTGGTGTTGAATGGGTGCACCAGTCCATGTCAGTTACTTGATGTTGAATGGGTGCACCAGTCCATGTCAGTTACTTGCTGTTGAATGGGTTAATGTTTGTTTCAGTGAATTATATTTCGCTGAATGAATATTGAAAGCATTGAAAGTTTTAATTTTATTTATTTTACAACGATTGCGAAAACAAGCTTTAACAACTTATATTAATCACTCTCGTTGGTGCAGATGAAAGCGTAAATGTGGTCATTCGTGTGGGATTGAACCAGGGTAACTGGAAAAAATTCACCTGTCCGATCTGGTGACCACAGTACTATCTCACATACTTCCTGGTCTGAGGATTAAACCCGGGTTGCATTTGTGAGAAGCAAGCGTGTTAAACAGCTTTAAACAATAATGTGTCTATAACCGTGTCCTGTCCAGGGAAGCCTGTCCAGGGAGGCTTGTCCATGGAAGCCTGTCCAGGGAAGCCTGTCCAGGGAAGCCTATCCAGGGAAGCCTGTCCAGGGAAGCCTATCCAGGGAAGCCTGTCCAGGGAAGCCTGTCCAGGGAAGCCTATCCAGGGAAGCCTGTCCAGGGAAGCCTATCCAGGGAAGCCTGTCCAGGGAAGCCCTGTCCAGAGAAGCCTGTCCAGGGAAGCCTGTCCATGGAAGCCTGTCCATGGAAGCCTGTGAACCCTGTCCATGGAAGCCTGTCCATGGAAGCCTGTCCAGGGAAGCCTGTCCATGGAAGCCTGTCCATGGAAGCCTGTCCAGGGAAGCCTGTCCAGGGAAGCCGCTGAACATTACTGTATTTGTTGGCATCATCCTATATTATTAAGGCCAAAGAAAGTTTGCTTCTAGTCACTTGATGGTGCATATGAACCCATTAAGGCCAAAGAAAGTTTGTTTCTAGTCACTTAATGATGCATGTGAACCCATTAAGGCCACAGAAAGTTTGCTTCTAGTCACTTGATGATGCATGTGAACCCATTAAGGCCAAAGAAAGTTTGTTTCTAGTCACTTAATGATGCATGTGAACCCATTAAGGCCAAAGAAAGTTTGCTTCTAGTCACTTGATGATGCATGTGAACTAAATTTATATCATTTAAAGAGAAAATAATTTTTTATGCTTGACTTGAAAGAGTAGTAATGCATCTCTACCTCACAGATCCAATATTGTAAAACTCACTGAACAGGTACAGACAGTTAGACACTATCATTCCCGAAAATACGCAAATGCTCCCGTAGCCTCAATTACATTGCCAAAATATGTCAGCATATTATTTCACGTTTCTGCGCATGTCGATGAGATGACGGATTTTAACTATTAACCCATTCAACACCAAGTAACTGACATGGACTGTTCCTTGATATTATTAGACCAATAAATTAATAAGAAAATTACATTTGGACCAGTTCATTTATCAATATGGGTAATTTTGTCTAAAAATAGTAATATTACTGGCAAAAAGTGTAGATCCTGATGAGACGGCTCGCTACGAGCCGGCTCATCTGGATCTACACTTTTTGTAAGCCTATTTAGAGGTCTGCGGTGTTGAAAGGGTTAATTTTCTGTGGTAAAGGATCAATTCGGCGTAAGTAAGGACAATTTAAAAATGCACACTGTACCTTTTAATACTATTTACCATTCCGATGATCTGTAAAACAAATGGCGGCCTATGATACCGTGAAATCAACATATACAGGGCTTCACTTTCCATTCAAGTCACATCAGTAATTAAGTCATGTGTTAATGTGTAATAACTCCTGGAAGGATTCTGATTGGTTGAGAGGATAATCCATATGATTTGTAAATCAAACGTTTAACCTATTTGATTCTGGATACCGTTCAAACAGTATTTGCAAAGAACATAGAGCTATATCAGCAGCGACGGTTCTATCTGATCAGGCTCTATGCTATTTGCTATTCAGATGATCTTGCTAAGACACTTGGCTATGTAGCAAACAACATAGATCCTGATCAGCACGCAGCTTCACGCTGCGGCTGATCTGGATCTATGTTGTTTGCAAAAGCCTTTAAATGAATCTATAATGAAATGGGTTAATATTTCTATTTGAATTGATACATAACGTTAGGGTATGATCTAAAAAAAAGTATTGACGCACTTATATTGCTGTTTAAAACTTAAACATATCCTCTAATGTCCTCAAATCGTGATACCTTCGTTTTCGTTACCCCGTAAGTATTTACAATACTGCACGCGATCGGTGTTTCCTGACGTCACCAATCAGGAATAGATAGTGTCAATGGTCATTTTCCATATTTGGCAACAAAAATGCTCCCTATAATCCTTGGAGGCGTAAGAAATCGGTTATTTTCCTTGGACTGGTATAAAACATGCTATCTTTCATAATGCAATATTGCATCACCATTTGTTCATTTGATTTACTGCAAAATATTGACCATATCAAGTTTTGTTTTGTGTGGTCTGATTTGTTTACCTACCTGTCATTTAATGTGAAGGTGAAAATAGACTGGGTTACAATTTTAATTAGTGTAAGGGGAGATAGTTTTGGAGACTTCTGTTATAATTGTTTTGAGGTCCATACAGTGGTTTACTGTCATCGTCAACTAAACGATGTGTCCTGTAGTGCAGTGCACTTAAAGGAATAGTTTTTAATTTTGTTTTAGGTTTATGGCAGTCCACCACCTACAAAGCGAAAGTATAGGCAATATTCACCAACAGCCCTTACAAATGGGCACAGTGTGATATATGTGACCATTGGACCCACCTCATTTACTGTTCAAAAGTCAGGTTTACAAGATTAGGTGATGAATTCAGGTATCCACATTGTGAAAATGCTTGTTAAATTGTGAAAGTGTTCACTGTGAAAAGAAATATTCATGAAAATAATAGAAATTATCATTATGCTGCATAAAACGTGTTCGTTTTCTATTTACACCCATTCGAGGTTACGCAAAATTGATTTTTATGCCCCAATTGTGATATTCCAGAATCTGAGGTATTCTGGTACTGGACAGGAACCACTGCCTCCCTCCAACATGGTTGTGCAATTCTTGATCTATATGTATATATATATATACAGGCTGCTTGTATGTGGTTGTCCCAAGTACTGGACGGGGCCACAGCTCTCCATAGGCACTGGGGACTGTTTCCCTGTTTGGATTGGAAATTTAAATTGCAAAACAAGTTCATTTGTGAAAGCTTTTACATAAAACCTGAATAATATATTATAGAAAAACGGAAATACTGTATGAATACAAATAATATTCACAATTTCTAGTCATCAACTCCTTAGAATGTCTCAATGTGCAGCATATTCTAAGAAAATTCAAATGGATAGTTCATGTTTAAACAAATCATTGCATATTAAGCACTATGCTGACTGTATACAGCTCTCCATCAAGTGACTCGAGCACTGTACTGACTGTATTCAGTTCTCCATCAAGTGAGTCAAGCACTATGCTGACTGCATTCAGTTCTCCATCAAGTGACTCAAGCACTATGCTGACTGCATTCAGTTCTCCATCAAGTGACTCAAGCACTATGCTGACTGCATTCAGCTCTCCATCAAGTGAGTCAAGCACTATGCTGACTGCATTCAGTTCTCCATCAAGTGACTCAAGCACTATGCTGACTGCATTCAGTTCTCCATCAAGTGAGTCAAGTACTATGCTGACTGCATTCAGTTCTCCATCAAGTGAGTCAAGCACTATGCTGACTGCATTCAGCTCTCCATCAAGTGACTCAAGCACTATGCTGACTGCATTCAGTTCTCCATCAAGTGAGTCAAGCACTATGCTGACTGCATTCAGTTCTCCATCAAGTGAGTCAGGCACTGTACTGACTGCATTCAGCTCTCCATCAAGTGAGTCAGGCACTATGCTGACTGCATTCAGTTCTCCATCAAGTGAGTCAGGCACTGTACTGACTGCATTCAGTTCTCCATCAAGTGAGTCAGGCACTGTACTGACTGCATTCAGTTCTCCATCAAGTGAGTCAGGCACTGTACTGACTGCATTCAGTTCTCCATCAAGTGAGTCAGGCACTGTACTGACTGCATTCAGTTCTCCATCAAGTGAGTCAGGCACTGTACTGACTGCATTCAGTTCTCCATCAAGTGAGTCAGGCACTGTACTGACTGCATTCAGTTCTCCATCAAGTGAGTCAGGCACTGTACTGACTGCATTCAGTTCTCCATCAAGTGAGTCAGGCACTGTACTGACTGCATTCAGTTCTCCATCAAGTGAGTCAGGCACTGTACTGACTGCATTCAGTTCTCCATCAAGTGAGTCAGGCACTGTACTGACTGCATTCAGTTCTCCATCAAGTGAGTCAGGCACTGTACTGACTGCATTCAGTTCTCCATCAAGTGAGTCAGGCACTGTACTGAAGTCTTCATCAAGTGAGTCAGGCACTGCACTGACTGCATTCAGATCTCATCAGTGAGTCAGGCACTACACCACAGCACTGACTGCATTCAGTTCTCCATCAAGTGACTCAGCACTGCTGACTGCATTCAGTTCTCCATCAAGTGACTCATCTGACTGCATTCAGTTCTCCATCAAGTGAGTAACTGCAGCATCAAGTGACTCTGACTGCATTCAGTTCTCCATCAAGTGAGTGTACACTGGCTGTGAGCTGACTGCATCTCAGTGACTCTCCATCAAGTGAGTCAAGTGTGAGTGACTGGCATTCAGTGTGACTGTCAGGTTCTCTGTATGACTGAATACAGTCTCCATCAAGTGAGTCAGGCACTGCACTGCACTGCATTCAGTTCTCCATCAAGTGAGTCAGCATTCAGGTGAGTCAGGCATCAAGTGACTTGACTGCATTCTGTGACTCAGGTTCTCCATCAAGTGAGTGCACTGGCATCTGAGTCAGCATTCTGTGACTGACTGCAGGTGCATTCAGTTCAGCATCAGTCTGTGACTCAACTGTACTGACTGCATTCAGTTCTCCATCAAGTGAGTCAGGCTGCTGCTTCACTGCATTCAATCAAGTGACTCAACTGCTGACTGCATTCAGTTCTCCATCCATCAAGTGAGTCTGCACAGTTGCTGCATTCAGTTCTCCATCAAGTGAGTCAGGCACTGTACTGACTGCATTCAGTTCTCCCATCAAGTGAGTCAGGCACTATACTGACTGCATTCAGTTCTCCATCAAGTGACATCAAGTGAGTCATGTACAGTACATTGACTCTCCATCAAGTGACTCAAGCAGGCTGTGACTGTATGCTCCATCAAGTGACTCAGCACTATGTGACTGACTGCACAGTATCTTGTCAGGCAGATCAAGTCAGGCACTGTACAGTGACTGCAGTTCTCCTGCAAGTGAGTCTGTTCACTGTGACTGCAAGCATCAAGTGAGTCAGGCACTGCACTGACATTCAGTTCTCCATCAAGTGACAGGCACTGTACTGACTGCATTCAGCATCTCATGTGAGTTCAGAGTCAGGCACTGTACTGACTGCATTCAGTTCTCCATCAAGTGAGTCATGACTCACTGTTCTGCACTGCAGTGTGAGTCAGGCACTGACTAGTGACTGCTGCATTCAGCTCTCATTCAATCAAGTGAGTCAGGCACTGTACTGTACTGTGACTGCACTTCACTGCATCTTCTCATCAAGTGAGCATCAGCATTCAGGTGAGTCACTGTACTGATTCAGTTCTCCATCAAGTGAGTGTACTGACATTCATCAAGTGAGTCTGACATTCAGTGTGAGTCAGGCACTAACTGCATTCAGTTCTCCATCAAGTGAGTCAGGCACTGTACTGACTGCATTCAGTTCTCCATCAAGTGAGTCTCACTGTACTGCATGTACTGACTGCATTCAGTTCTCCATCAAGTGACTCAAGCACTGAGTCACTGCATTCAGTTCTCCATCAAGTGAGTCAGGCACTGTACTGCATTCAGATCTTCATTCAGTTCTCCATCAAGTGAGTCAGGCATCAAGTGAGTCAGGCACTGTACTGTGCATTCAGTTCTCCATCAAGTCAGTCAGTGAGTGAGTCAGTACTGTGACTGCACTGCATTCAGTTCTCCATCAAGTGAGTCAGGCACTGCAAGTTCATCAAGTGAGTCAGGCACTGCACTGCACTTCTCCATCAAGTGAGTCAGGCACTGCACAAGTTCTCCATCATGTGACAGTTCTCCATCAAGTGAGTCAGGCACTGTACTGACTGCATTCAGTTCTCCATACTAAACTGTGAGTCATTCACTGCATTCTTCCATCAAGTGACTCGAGCACTGTACTGACTGCATGTCACTGTTCTCCCATCAAGTGAGTCAAGGCACTGCATTGATCTGACATGTACAGTTCTCCCATCAAGTGAGTCAGGCACTGTACTGCACTGCATTCAGTTCAGTTCCATCAAGTGAGTCAGGCATCTGAGTCACACTGACTGCACTTCAGTTCTCCATCAAGTGAGTCAGTACTGACTGCATTCAGTTCTCCATCAAGTGACTCAAGCACTCTGACTGCATTCAGTTCTCCATCAAGTGACTGCACTGCATTCAGTTCTCCATCAAGTGACAAACTCAGGCAAGCACTGCTGACTGCATTCAGTTCTCCATCAAGTGAGTCATTAACAGCATTCTTCCTCATCAAGTGACTCAGGCACTGTACTGACTGCATTCAGTCTGTGACTCAGCACTGTACTGACTGCATCTCTATCAAGTGAGCACTTCATTCAGTTCTCCATCAAGTGAGGCACTGTACTGACTGCATTCAGTTCTCCATCAAGGATCAGCACTGCACTGACTGCTTCAGTTCTCCATCAAGTGAGTCAGCACTGCACTGACTGCATTCAGTTCTCCATCAAGTGAGTCAGGCACTGCACTGACTGCATTCAGTTCTCCATCAAGTGACTCAAGCACTGTACTGACTGCATTCAGTTCTCCATCAAGTGACTCAAGCACTATGCTGACTGCATTCAGTTCTCCATCAAGTGAGTCAGGCACTGTACTAACTGCATTCAGTTCTCCATCAAGTGAGTCAGGCACTGTACTGACTGCATTCAGTTCTCCATCACACTGTACTGACTGCATTCAGCATCTCCATCAAGTGAGTCAGGCACTGTACTGACTGCATTCAGTTCTCCATCAAGTGAGTCAGGCACTGCACTGACTGCATTCAGTTCTCCATCAAGTGAGTCAGGCACTGCACTAACTGCATTCAGTTCTCCATCAAGTGAGTCAGGCACTGTACTGACTGCATTCAGCATCTCCATCATGTGAGTCAGGCACTGTACTGACTGCATTCAGTTCTCCATCAAGTGACTCAAGCACTATGCTGACTGCATTCAGTTCTCCATCAAGTGAGTCAGGCACTGCACTAACTGCATTCAGTTCTCCATCAAGTGAGTCAGGCACTATACTAACTGCATTCAGTTCTCCATCAAGTGACTCGAGCACTGTACTGACTGCATTCAGTTCTCCATCAAGTGAGTCAGGCACTGCACTGACTGCATTCAGTTCTCCATCAAGTGAGTCAGGCACTGTACTGACTGCATTCAGTTCTCCATCAAGTGAGTCAGGCACTGCACTGACTGCATTCAGTTCTCCATCAAGTGAGTCAGGCACTGTACTGACTGCATTCAGTTCTCTATCAAGTGAGTCAGGCACTGCACTGACTGCATTCAGTTCTCCATCAAGTGAGTCAGGCACTGTACTGACTGCATTCAGTTCTCCATCAAGTGAGTCAGGCACTGTACTGACTGCATTCAGTTCTCCATCAAGTGAGTCAGGCACTGCACTGACTGCATTCAGTTCTCCATCAAGTGACTCAAGCACTGTACTGACTGCATTCAGTTCTCCATCAAGTGACTCAAGCACTGTACTGACTGCATTCAGTTCTCCATCAAGTGAGTCAAGCACTGTACTAACTGCATTCAGTTCTCCATCAAGTGACTCAAGCACTGTACTGACTGCATTCAGCTCTCCATCAAGTGAGTCAGGCACTGTACTAACTGCATTCAGTTCTCCATCAAGTGACTCAAGCACTGTACTGACTGCATTCAGTTCTCCATCAAGTGACTCAAGCACTGCACTAACTGCATTCAGTTCTCCATCAAGTGAGTCAAGCACTGTACTAACTGCATTCAGTTCTCCATCAAGTGACTCAAGCACTGCACTGACTGCTTTCAGTTCTCCATCAAGTGAGTCAGGCACTATACTGACTGCATTCAGTTCTCCATCAAGTGAGTCAGGCACTATACTGACTGCATTCAGTTCTCCATCAAGTGAGTCAAGCACTATACTGACTGCATTCAGTTCTCCATCAAGTGAGTCAGGCACTATACTGACTGCATTCAGTTTTCCATCAAGTGAGTCAAGCACTGTACTGACTGCATTCAGTTCTCCATCAAGTGAGTCAGGCACTGTACTGACTGCATTCAGTTCTCCATCAAGTGAGTCAGGCACTGCACTGACTGCATTCAGTTCTCCATCAAGTGAGTCAGGCACTGTACTGACTGCATTCAGTTCTCC
This sequence comes from Archivesica marissinica, assembly GCA_014843695.1. Lineage (NCBI taxonomy): Eukaryota > Metazoa > Mollusca > Bivalvia > Venerida > Vesicomyidae > Archivesica > Archivesica marissinica. The sequence goes on along the minus strand of CM026397.1, from coordinate 91,854,245 downwards.
ATCAAGTGAGTCAGGCACTGCACTGACTGCATTCAGTTCTCCATCAAGTGAGTCAGGCACTGTACTGACTGCATTCAGTTCTCCATCAAGTGAGTCAGGCACTGCACTGACTGCATTCAGTTCTCCATCAAGTGACTCAAGCACTGTACTGACTGCATTCAGTTCTCCATCAAGTGACTCAAGCACTGTACTGACTGCATTCAGTTCTCCATCAAGTGAGTCAAGCACTGTACTAACTGCATTCAGTTCTCCATCAAGTGACTCAAGCACTGTACTGACTGCATTCAGCTCTCCATCAAGTGAGTCAGGCACTGTACTAACTGCATTCAGTTCTCCATCAAGTGAGTCAGGCACTGTACTGACTGCATTCAGTTCTCCATCAAGTGAGTCAGGCACTGTACTGACTGCATTCAGTTCTCCATCAAGTGAGTCAGACACTGTACTGACTGCATTCAGCATCTTCATCTAGTGAGTCAGGCACTGTACTGACTGCATTCAGTTCTCCATCAAGTGAGTCAGGCACTGCACTAACTGCATTCAGTTCTCCATCAAGTGAGTCAGGCACTGCACTAACTGCATTCAGTTCTCCATCAAGTGAGTCAGGCACTGTACTGACTGCATTCAGTTCTCCATCAAGTGAGTCAGACACTGTACTGACTGCATTCAGCATCTTCATCTAGTGAGTCAGGCACTGTACTGACTGCATTCAGTTCTCCATCAAGTGAGTCAGGCACTGCACTAACTGCATTCAGTTCTCCATCAAGTGAGTCAGGCACTGCACTAACTGCATTCAGTTCTCCATCAAGTGAGTCAGGCACTGTACTGACTGCATTCAGTTCTCCATCAAGTGAGTCAGGCACTGTACTGACTGCATTCAGTTCTCCATCAAGTGAGTCAGGCACTGTACTGACTGCATTCAGTTCTCCATCAAGTGAGTCAGGCACTGTACTGACTGCATTCAGTTCTCCATCAAGTGAGTCAGGCACTGTACTGACTGCATTCAGTTCTCCATCAAGTGAGTCAGGCACTGTACTGACTGCATTCAGTTCTCCATCAAGTGAGTCAGGCACTGTACTGACTGCATTCAGTTCTCCATCAAGTGACTCAAGCACTGTACTGACTGCATTCAGTTCTCCATCAAGTGAGTCAAGCACTGTACTGACTGCATTCAGTTCTCCATCAAGTGAGTCAAGCACTATACTGACTGCATTCAGTTCTCCATCAAGTGAGTCAAGCACTGTACTGACTGCATTCAGCATCTTCATCAAGTGAGTCAGGCACTGTACTGACTGCATTCAGCATCTTCATCTAGTGAGTCAGGCACTGTACTGACTGCATTCAGTTCTCCATCAAGTGACTCAAGCACTATGCTGACTGCATTCAGTTCTCCATCAAGTGACTCAAGCACTATGCTGACTGCATTCAGTTCTCCATCAAGTGACTCGAGCACTGTA
>CM026397.1:91835767-91851791 GCA_014843695.1 Archivesica marissinica | reverse complement strand
CAGCATTACTCCACAACAGTGAGTGCGCAGCATTACTCCACAACAGTGAGTGCGCATCATTACTCCACTGAAGCACCAATGAGTGTGCAGCATTACTCCACAACAGTGAGTGTGCAGCATTACTCCATTAAAGCAACAGTTTGTGCGCAGCATTACTCCACTGAAGCAACAGTGAGTGTGCAGCATTACTCCACTGAGCAACAGTGAGTGTGCAGCATTACTCCACTGAAGCAACAGTGAGTGTGCAGCATTACTCCACAACAGTGAGTGCGCAGCATTACTCCACAACAGTGAGTGCGCATCATTACTCCACAACAGTGAGTGTGCAGCATTACTCCACAACAGTGAGTGCGCAGCATTACTCCACTGAAGCAACAATGAGTGTGCAGCATTACTCCACAACAGTGAGTGCGCAGCATTACTCCAGAAGCAACAGTGAGTGGGCAGCATTACTCCACAACAGTGAGTGTGCAGCATTACTCCACAACAGTGAGTGCTGCGCAGCATTACTCCACTGAAGCAACAATGAGTGTGCAGCATTACTCGACAACAGTGAGTGCGCAGCATTACTCCACAAACAGTGAGTGCGCAGCATTACTCCACAACAATGAGTGCGCATCATTACTCCACAACAGTGAGTGCGCAGCATTACTCCACATCAATGAGTGTGCAGCATTACTCCACAACAGTGAGTGCGCAGCATTACTCCACAACAGTGAGTGTGCAGCATTACTCCACAACAGTGAGTGCGCAGCATTACTCCACTGAGCAAGTGAGTGTGCAGCATTACTCCACAACAGTGAGTGCGCAGCATTACTCCACAACAGTGAGTGTGCATCATTACTCCACAACAACGAGTGCGCAGCATTACTCCAAAACAGTGAGTGTGCAGCATTACTCCACAACAGTGAGTGCGCAGCATTACTCCACAACAGTAAGTGTGCATCATTACTCCACAACAACGAGTGCGCAGCATTACTCCAATGAAGCAAGTGAGTGTGCAGCATTACTCCACAACAGTGAGTGCGCAGCATTACTCCACAACAGTAAGTGTGCATCATTACTCCACAACAACGAGTGCGCAGCATTACTCCAATGAAGCAAGTGAGTGTGCAGCATTACTCCACAACAGTGAGTGCGCAGCATTACTCCACAACAGTGAGTGTGCATCATTACTCCACAACAGCTAGTGTGCAGCATTACTCCACAACAGTGAGTGTGCAGCATTACTCCACAACAATGAATGCGCCGCATTACTCCACAACAATGAGTGTGCATCATTACTCCACAACAGTGAGTGTGCATCATTACTCCACAACAGTGAGTGTTCAGCATTACTGCACAACAGTGAGTGTGCAACATTACTCCACAACAATGAGTGTGCATCATTACTCCACAACAGTGAGTGTGCAGCATTACTCCACAACAGTGAGTGTGCAGCATTACTCCATTAAAGCAACAGTTAGTGCGCAGCATTACTCCACTGAAGCAACAGTGAGTGTGCAGCATTACTCCACAACAGTGAGTGTGCAGCATTACTCCATTAAAGCAACAGTTAGTGCGCAGCATTACTCCACTGAAGCAACAGTGAGTGTGCAGCACTACTCCACAACAGTGAGTGTGCAGCATTATTCCACTGAAGCAACAGTGTGTGTGCAGCATTACTCCACTGAAGCAACAGTGAGTGTGCAGCATTACTCCACAACAGTGAGTGCACAGCATTACTCCACAACAGTGAGTGCGCATCATTACTCCACAACAGTGAGTGTGCAGCATTACTCCACAACAGTGACTGCGCAGCATTACTCCACTGAAACAACAATGAGTGTGCAGCATTTCTCCACAACAGTGAGTGTGCAGCATTACTCCACTAAACACAGTGAGTGTGCAGCATTACTCCACAACAGTGAGTGTGCAGCATTACTCCACAACAGTGAGTGTGCAGCATTATTCCACAACAGTGAGTGCGCAGCATTACTCCACTGAAGCAACAGTGAGTGTGCAGCATTACTCCACAACAGTGAGTGCGCAGCATTACTCCACTGAAGCAACAGTGAGTGTGCAGCATTACTCCACAACAGTGAGTGCGCAGCATTACTCCACAACAGTGAGTGTGCAGCATTACTCCACAACAGTGAGTGCGCAGCATTACTCCACAACAGTGAGTGCGCAGCATTACTCCACAACAGTGAGTGTGCAGCATTACTCCACAACATGAGTGCGCAGCATTACTCCAAAAGCAAGTGAGTGTGCAGCATTACTCCACAACAGTGAGTGCGCAGCATTACTCCACAACAGTGAGTGTGCAGCATTACTCCACAATAGTGAGTGCGCAGCATTACTCCACAATAGTGAATGCGCAGCATTACTCCACTGAAGCAACAATGAGTGTGCAGCATTACTCCACAACAATGAGTGCGCATCATTACTCCACAACAGTGAGTGTGCAGCATTACTCCACAACAGTGAGTGTGCAGCATTACTCCACAACAGTGAGTGCGCAGCATTACTCCACAACAGTGAGTGTGCATCATTACTCCACAACAATGAGTGCGCAGCATTACTCCACTGAAGCACGTGAGTGTACAGCATTATTCCACAACAGTGAGTGCGCAGCATTACTCCACAACAGTGAGTGTGCATCATTACTCCACAACAGCGAGTGTGCAGCATTACTCCACAACAGTGAGTGTGCAGCATTACTCCACAACAATGAGTGCGCAGCATTACTCCACAACAATGAGTGTGCAGCATTACTCCACAACAGTGAGTGTGCAGCATTACTCCACAACAGTGAGTGTGCAGCATTACTCCACAACAATGAGTGCGCATCATTACTCCACAACAATGAGTGTGCATCATTACTCCACAACAGTGAGTGTGCAGCATTACTCCACAAAAGCGAGTGTGCAGCATTACTCCACAACAGTGAGTGTGCAGCATTACTCCACTGAAGCAACAGTGAGTGTGCAGCATTACTCCACAACAGTGAGTGCGCAGCATTACTCCACAACAGTGAATGCGCAGCATTACTCCACTGAAGCAACAATGAGTGTGCAGCATTACTCCACAACAATGAGTGCGCATCATTACTCCACAACAGTGAGTGTGCAGCATTACTCCACAACAGTGAGTGTGCAGCATTACTCCACAACAGTGAGTGCGCAGCATTACTCCACAACAATGAGTGTGCATCATTACTCCACAACAGTGAGTGTGCAGCATTACTCCACAACAGTGAGTGCGCAGCATTACTCCACTGAAGCAACATTGAGTGTGCAGCATTACTCCACAACAGTGAGTGCACAGCATTACTCCACTAAGCACAATGAGTGTGCAGCATTACTCCACAACAGTGAGTGTGCAGCATTACTCCATAAAGCAACAGTGAGTGTGCAGCATTACTCCACAACAGTGAGTGTGCAGCATTATTCCACTGAAGCAACAGTGTGTGTGCAGCATTACTCCACTGAAGCAACAGTGAGTTTGCAGCATTACTACCTGAGCAACAGTGAGTGTGCAGCATTAATCCACAACAGTGAGTGCGCATCATTACTCCACAACAGTGAGTGTGCAGCATTACTCCACAACAGTGAGTGCGCAGCATTACTCCACTGAAGCAACAATGAGTGTGCAGCATTACTCCACAACAGTGAGTGCGCAGCATTACTCCACGGCAACAGAGAGTTGGCAGCATTATTCCACAACAATGAGTGTGCAGCATTATTCCACAACAGTGAGTGCTGCGCAGCATTACTCCACAACAATGAGTGTGCAGCATTACTCGACAACAGTGAGTGCGCAGCATTACTCCACCGAAGCAACAGAGAGTGCGCAGCATTACTCCACAACAATGAGTGCGCATCATTACTCCACAACAGTGAGTGCGCAGCATTACTCCACAACAATGAGTGCGCAGCATTACTCCACAACAATGAGTGTGCAGCATTACTCCACAACAATGAGTGCGCAGCATTACTCCACAACAATGAGTGCGCAGCATTACTCCACAACAGTGAGTGCGCAGCATTACTCCACTGAAGCAACAGTGAGTGTGCAGCATTACTCCACAATAGTGAGTGCGCAGCATTACTCCCCTATAGTGAATGCGCAGCATTACTCCACTGAAGCAACAATGAGTGTGCAGCATTACTCCACAACAATGAGTGCGCATCATTACTCCACAACAGTGAGTGTGCAGCATTACTCCACAACAGTGAGTGTGCAGCATTACTCCACAACAGTGAGTGCGCAGCATTACTCCACAACAGTGAGTGTGCATCATTACTCCACAACAATGAGTGCGCAGCATTACTCCACTGAAGCAGTGAGTGTACAGCATTACTCCACAACAGTGAGTGCGCAGCATTACTCCACAACAGTGAGTGTGCATCATTACTCCACAACAGCGAGTGTGCAGCATTACTCCACAACAGTGAGTGTGCAGCATTACTCCACAACAATGAGTGCGCAGCATTACTCCACAACAATGAGTGTGCAGCATTACTCCACAACAGTGAGTGTGCAGCATTACTCCACAACAGTGAGTGTGCAGCATTACTCCACAACAATGAGTGCGCATCATTACTCCACAACAATGAGTGTGCATCATTACTCCACAACAGTGAGTGCGCAGCATTACTCCACTGAAGCAACAGTGAGTGTGCAGCATTACTCCACAACAGTGAGTGCGCAGCATTACTCCACTGAAGCAACAGTGAGTGAGCAGCATTAATCCACTGAAGCAACAGTGAGTGCGCAGCATTACTCCACAACAATGAGTGTGCATCATTACTCCACAACAGTGAGTGTGCAGCATTACTCCACAACAATGAGTGCGCATCTTTACTCCACAACAATGAGTGTGCATCATTACTCCACAACAGTGAGTGTGCAGCATTACTCCACAACAGTGAGTGTGCAGCATTACTCCACAACAATGAGTGTGCATCATTACTCCACAACAGTGAGTGTGCAGCATTACTCCACAACAGTGAGTGTGCAGCATTACTCCACAACAATGAGTGCGCATCATTACTCCACAACAATGAGAGTGCATCATTACTCCACAACAGTGAGTGTGCAGCATTACTCCACAACAGTGAGTGCGCAGCATTACTCCACTGAAGCAACATTGAGTGTGCAGCATTACTCCACAACAGTTAGTGCGCAGCATTACTCCACTGAAGCAGCAGTGAGTGTGCAGCATTACTCCACAACAGTGAGTGCGCAGCATTACTCTACTGAAGCAACATTGCGTGTGCAGCATTACTCCACAACAGTTAGTGTGCAGCATTACTCCACTGAAGCAACAGTGAGTGCTCAGCATTACTCCACTCAAGCAACAGTGAGTGCGCAGCATTACTCCACAACAGTGAGTGCGCAGCATTAGTCCATTAAAGCAACAGTTAGTGTGCAGCATTACTCCACTGAAGCAACAATGAGTGTGCAGCATTACTCCACAACAGTGAGTGTGCAGCATTATTCCACTGAAGCAACAGTGTGTGTGCAGCATTACTCCACTGAAGCAACAGTGAGTGTGCAGCATTACTCCACAACAAAGAGTGCGCAGCATTACTCCACAACAGTGAGTGCGCATCATTACTCCACAACAGTGAGTGCGCAGCATTACTCCACTGAAGCACCAATGAGTGTGCAGCATTACTCCACAACAGTGAGTGTGCAGCATTACTCCATTAAAGCAACAGTATGTGCGCAGCATTACTCCACTGAAGCAACAGTGAGTGTGCAGCATTACTCCACAACAGTGAGTGTGCAGCATTATTCCACTGAAGCAACAGTGTGTGTGCAGCATTACTCCACTGAAGCAACAGTGAGTGTGCAGCATTACTCCACAACAGTTAGTGTGCAGCATTACTCCACTGAAGCAACAGTGAGTGCTCAGCATTACTCCACTAAGCAACAGTGAGTGCGCAGCATTACTCCACAACAGTGAGTGCGCAGCATTATCCATTAAGCAACAGTAGTGTGCAGCATTACTCCACTGAAGCAACAATGAGTGTGCAGCATTACTCCACAACAGTGAGTGTGCAGCATTATTCCACTGAAGCAACAGTGTGTGTGCAGCATTACTCCACTGAAGCAACAGTGAGTGTGCAGCATTACTCCACAACAAAGAGTGCGCAGCATTACTCCACAACAGTGAGTGCGCAGCATTACTCCACTGAAGCACCAATGAGTGTGCAGCATTACTCCACAACAGTGAGTGTGCAGCATTACTCCATTAAAGCAACAGTATGTGCGCAGCATTACTCCACTGAAGCAACAGTGAGTGTGCAGCATTACTCCACAACAGTGAGTGTGCAGCATTATTCCACTGAAGCAACAGTGTGTGTGCAGCATTACTCCACTGAAGCAACAGTGAGTTTGCAGCATTACTACACTGAAGCAACAGTGAGTGTGCAGCATTAATCCACAATAGTGAGTGCGCATCATTACTCCACAACAGTGAGTGTGCAGCATTACTCCACAACAGTGAGTGCGCAGCATTACTCCACTGAAGCAACAATGAGTGTGCAGCATTACTCCACAACAGTGAGTGCGCAGCATTACTCCACTGAAGCAACAGAGAGTTGGCAGCATTATTCCACAACAATGAGTGTGCAGCATTATTCCACAACAGTGAGTGCTGCGCAGCATTACTCCACTGAAGCAACAATGAGTGTGCAGCATTACTCGACAACAGTGAGTGCGCAGCATTACTCCACCGAAGCAACAGAGAGTGCGCAGCATTATTCCACAACAATGAGTGCGCATCATTACTCCACAACAGTGAGTGCGCAGCATTACTCCACAACAATGAGTGCGCAGCATTACTCCACAACAATGAGTGTGCAGCATTACTCCACAACAATGAGTGCGCAGCATTACTCCACAACAATGAGTGCGCAGCATTACTCCACAACAGTGAGTGCGCATCATTACTCCACAACAGTGAGTGCGCATCATTACTCCACAACAGTGAGTGTGCAGCATTACTCCACAACAATGAGTGCGCAGCATTACTCCACAACAGTGAGTGTGCAGCATTACTCCACAACAGTGAGTGCACAGCATTACTCCACAACAGTGAGTGTGCATCATTACTCCACATCAATGAGTGCGCAGCATTACTCCACTGAGGCAATTGAGTGTGCAGCATTACTACACAATAGTGAGTGCGCAGCATTACTCCACAACAGTGAGTGTGCATCATTACTCCACAACAGCGAGTGTGCAGCATTACTCCACAACAGTGAGTGTGCAGCATTACTCCACAACAATGAGTGCGCAGCATTACTCCACAATAATGAGTGTGCATCATTACTCCACAACAGTGAGTGTGCAGCATTACTCCACAACAATGAGTGTGCATCATTACTCCACAACAGTGAGTGTGCAGCATTACTCCACAACAATGAGTGTGCATCATTACTCCACAACAGTGAGTGTGCAGCATTACTCCACAACAGTGAGTGTGCAGCATTACTCCACAACAATGAGTGCGCATCATTACTCCACAACAATGAGTGTGCATCATTACTCCACAACAGTGAGTGTGCAGCATTACTCCACAACAGTGAGTGTGCAGCATTACTCCACAACAGTGAGTGCGCAGCATTACTCCACAAGCAACAGTGAGTGCGCAGCATTATTCCACAACAATGAGTGTGCAGCATTATTCCACAACAATGAATGTGCAGCAATACTCCACAATAGTGAGTGCGCAGCATTACTCCACAACATTGAGTGCGCAGCATTACTCCACTGAAGCAACAGTGAGTGTGCAACATTACTCCACAATAGTAAGTGCGCAGCATTACTCCACAATAGTGAATGCACAGCATTACTCCACTGAAGCAACAATGATTGTGCAGCATTACTCCACAACAGCGAGTGTGCAGCATTACTCCACAACAGTGCGTGTGCAGCGTTACTCCACAACAATGAGTGTGCATCATTACTCCACAACAGTGAGTGTGCAGCATTACTCCACAACAATGCGTGTGCATCATTACTCCACAACTGTGAGTGTGCAGCATTACTCCACAATAGTGAGTGTGCAGCATTACTCCACAACAATGAGTGTGCATCATTACTCCACAACAATGAGTGTGCAGCATTACTCCACAACAGTGAGTGTGCAGCATTACTCCACAACAATGAGTGTGCAGCATTACTCCACAACAATGAGTGCGCATCATTACACCACAACAGTTAGTGCGCATCATTACTCCACAACAATGAGTGTGCATCATTACTCCACAACAGCGAGTGTGCAGCATTACTCCACAACAATGAGTGTGCATCATTACTCCACAACAGTGAGTGTGCAGCATTACTCCACATCAATGAGTGCGCATCATTATTCCACAACAATGAGTGTGCATCATTACTCCACAACAGTGAGTGTGCAGCATTACTCCACAACAGTGAGTGTGCAGCATTACTCCACAACAATGAGTGTGCATCATTACTCCACAACAGTGAGTGTGCAGCATTACTCAACAACAATGAGTGTGCATCATTACTCCACAACAGTGAGTGTGCAGCATTACTCCACAACAGTGAGTGTGCAGCATTACTCCACAACAATGAGTGTGCAGTATTACTCCACAACAGTGAGTGCGCAGCATTACTCCACTGAAGCAACAGTGAGTGTGCAGCATTACTCCACAACAGTGAGTGCGCAGCATTACTCCACTGAAGCAACAGTGAGTGTGCAGCATTACTCCACAATAGTGAGTGCGCAGCATTACTCCACTGAAGCAACAGTGAGTGCGCAGCATTACTCCACTGAAGCAACAGTGAGTGCGCAGCATTACTCCACAACGATGAGTGTGCATCATAACTCCACAACAGTGAGTGTGCAGCATTACTCCACAACAATGAGTGCGCATCATTACTCCACAACAATGAGTGCGCATCATTATTCCACAACAGTGAGTGTGCAGCATTACTCCACAACCGTGAGTGCACAGCATTACTCCACAACAGTGAGTGTGCATCATTACTCCACATCAATGAGTGCGCAGCATTACTCCACTGAGGCAATTGAGTGTGCAGCATTACTACACAATAGTGAGTGCGCAGCATTACTCCACAACAGTGAGTGTGCATCATTACTCCACAACAGCGAGTGTGCAGCATTACTCCACAACAGTGAGTGTGCAGCATTACTCCACAACAATGAGTGCGCAGCATTACTCCACAATAATGAGTGTGCATCATTACTCCACAACAGTGAGTGTGCAGCATTACTCCACAGCAATGAGTGTGCATCATTACTCAACAACAGTGAGTGTGCAGCATTACTCCACAACAGTGAGTGTGCAGCATTACTCCACAACAATGAGTGCGCATCATTACTCCACAACAATGAGTGTGCATCATTACTCCACAACAGTGATTGTGCAGCATTACTCCACAACAATGAGTGTGCAGCATTACTCCATAACAATGAGTACGCATCATTACTCCACAACAATGAGTACGCATCATTACTCCACAACAATGAGTACGCATCATTACTCCACAACAGTGAGTGTGCAGCATTACTCCACAACAGTGAGTGTGCAGCATTACTCCACAACAATGAGTGCGCATCATTACTCCACAACAATGAGTGTGCATCATTACTCCACAACAGTGATTGTGCAGCATTACTCCACAACAATGAGTGTGCAGCATTACTCCACAACAATGAGTGCGCATCATTACTCCACAACTGTTAGTGCGCATCATTACTCCACAACAATGAGTGTGCATCATTACTCCACAACAGTGAGTGTGCAGCATTACTCCACAACAATGAGTGTGCATCATTACTCCACAACAGTGAGTGTGCAGCATTACGCCACAACAATGAGTGCGCATCATTACTCCACAACAATGAGGTTGCATCATTACACCACAACAGTGAGTGTGCAGCATTACTCCACAACAGAGAGTGTGCAGCATTACTCCACAACAATGATTGTGCATCATTACTCCACAACAGTGAGTGTGCAGCATTACTCCACAACATTGAGTGTGCAGCATTACTCCATTAAAGCAACAGTTAGTGCGCAGCATTACTCCACTGAAGCAAACTGGGGTGTGAAGCATTACTCCACAACAGTGAGTGTGCAGCATTATTCCACTGAAGCAACAGTGTGTGTGCAGCATTACTCCACTGAAGCAACAGTGAGTGTGCAGCATTACTCCACAACAGTGAGTGCGCATCATTACTCCACAACAGTGAGTGTGCAGCATTACTCCACAACAGTGAGTGCGCAGCATTACTCCACTGAAGCAACAATGAGTGTGCAGCATTACTCCACAATAGTGAGTGCGCAGCATTACTCCACTGAAGCAACAATGAGTGTGCAGCATTACTCCACAACAGTGAGTGTGCAGCATTACTCCACAACAGTGAGTGCGCATCATTACTCCACAACAGTGAGTGTGCAGCATTATTCCACTGAAGCAACAGTGTGTGTGCAGCATTACTCCACTGAAGCAACAGTGAGTGTGCAGCATTACTCCACAACAGTGAGTTCGCATCATTACTCCACAACAGTGAGTGTGCAGCATTACTCCACAACAGTGAGTGCGCAGCATTACTCCACTGAAGCAACAATGAGTGTGCAGCATTACTCCACAACAGTGAGTGCGCAGCATTACTCCACCGAAGCAACAGAGAGTTGGCAGCATTATTCCACAACAATGAGTGTGCAGCATTATTCCACAACAGTGAGTGCTGCGCAGCATTACTCCACTGAAGCAACAATGAGTGTGCAGCATTACTCGACAAAAGTGAGTGCGCAGCATTACTCCACCGAAGCAACAGAGAGTGCGCAGCATTTTTCCACAACAATGAGTGCGCATCATTACTCCACAACAGTGAGTGCGCAGCATTACTCCACAATAATGAGTGCGCAGCATTACTCCACAACAATGAGTGTGCAGCATTACTCCACAACAATGAGTGCGCAGCATTACTCCACAACAATGAGAGCGCAGTATTACTCCACAACAGTGAGTGCGCATCATTACTCCACAACAGTGAGTGCGCATCATTACTCCACAACAGTGAGTGTGCAGCATTACTCCACAACAATGAGTGCGCAGCATTACTCCACAACAGTGAGTGTGCAGCATTACTCCACAACAGCGAGTGCTCAGAATAACTCCACAACAGTGAGTGTGCATCATTACTCCATAACAATGAGTGCGCAGCATTACTCCACTGAGGCAAGTGAGTGTGCAGCATTACTCCACAACAGTGAGTGCGCATCATTACTCCACAACAGCCAGTGTGCAGCATTACTCCACAACAGTGAGTGCGCAGCATTACTCCACAACAGTGAGTGTGCATCATTACTCCACAACAGTGAGTGTGCAGCATTACTCCACAACAATGAGTGTGCATCATTACTCCACAACAGTGAGTGTGCAGCATTACTCCACAACAGTGAGTGTGCATCATTACTCCACAACAGTGAGTGTGCAGCATTACTCCACAACCATGAGAGCGCATCATTACTCCACAACAATGAGTGTGCATCATTACTCCACAACAGTGAGTGTGCAGCATTAATCCACAACAGTGAGTGCGCATCATTATTCCACAACAGTGAGTGTGCAGCATTACTCCACTGAAGCAACAGTGAGTGTGCAGCATTACTCCACAACAGAGAGTGCGCAGCATTACTCCACAACAGTGAGTGCGCATCATTACTCCACAACAGTTAGTGCGCAGCATTACTCCACTGAAGCACCAATGAGTGTGCAGCATTACTCCACAACAGTGAGTGTGCTTCATTACTCCATTAAAGCAACAGTTAGTGCGCAGCATTACTCCACTGAAGCAACAGTGAGTGTGCAGCATTACTCCACTGAACCAACAGTGTGTGTGCAGCACTACTCCACTGAAGCAACAATGAGTGTGCAGCATTACTCCACAACAGTGAGTGCACAGCATTACTCCACAACAGTAAGTGCGCATCATTACTCCACAACAGTGAGTGTGCAGCATTACTCCACAACAGAGACTGCGCAGCATTACTCCACTGAAACAACAATGAGTGTGCACTATTACTCGACAACAGTGAGTGCGCAGCATTACTCCACCGAAGCAACAGAGAGTGTGCAGCATTACTTCACAACAGAGACTGCGCAGCATTACTCAACTGAAACAACAATGAGTGCGCATCATTACTCCACAACAGTGAGTGCGCAGCATTACTCCACAATAATGAGTGCGCAGCATTACTCCACAACAGTGAGTGCGCAGCATTACTCCACAATAATGAGTGCGCAGCATTACTCCACAACAATGAGTGTGCAGCATTACTCCACAATAATGAGTGCGCAGCATTACTCCACAACAATGAGTGCGCAGCATTACTCCACAACAGTGAGTGCGCATCATTACTCCACAACAGTGAGTGCGCATCATTACTCCACAACAGTGAGTGTGCAGCATTACTCCACAACAATGAGTGCGCAGCATTACTCCACAACAGTGAGTGTGCAGCATTACTCCACAATAGCGAGTGCTCAGAATAACTCCACAACAGTGAGTGTGCATCATTACTCCATAACAATGAGTGCGCAGCATTACTCCACTGAGGCAAGTTAGTGTGCAGCATTACTCCACAACAGTGAGTGCGCAGCATTACTCCACAACAGTGAGTGTGCATCATTACTCCACAACAGCGAGTGTGCAGCATTACTCCACAACAGTGAGTGTGCAGCATTACTCCACAACAGTGAGTGCGCAGCATTACTCCACAACAGTGAGTGTGCATCATTACTCCACAACAGTGAGTGTGCAGCATTACTCCACAACAATGAGTGTGCATCATTACTCCACAACAGTGAGTGTGCAGCATTACTCCACAACAGTGAGTGTGCATCATTACTCCACAACAGTGAGTGTGCAGCATTACTCCACAACAATGAGTGCGCATCATTACTCCACAACAGTGAGTGTGCATCATTACTCCACAACAGTGAGTATGCAGCATTACTCCACAACAGTGAGTGTGCAGCATTACTCCACAACAGTGAGTGTGCAGCATTACTCCACAACAGTGAGTGCGCATCATTACTCCACAACAGTGAGTGTGCAGCATTATTCCACTGAAGCAACAGTGTGTGTGCAGCATTACTCCACTGAAGCAACAGTGAGTGTGCAGCATTACTCCACAACAGAGAGTGCGCAGCATTACTCCACAACAGTGAGTGCGCATCATTACTCCACAACAGTGAGTGCGCAGCATTACTCCACTGAAGCACCAATGAGTGTGCAGCATTACTCCACAACAGTGAGTGTGCAGCATTACTCCATTAAAGCAACAGTTAGTGCGCAGCATTACTCCACTGAAGCAACAGTGAGTGTGCAGCATTACTCCACTGAAGCAACAGTGTGTGTGCAGCATTACTCCACTGAAGCAACAGTGAGTGTGCAGCATTACTCCACAACAGTGATTGCACAGCATTACTCCACAACAGTGAGTGCGCATCATTACTCCACAACAGTGAGTGTGCAGCATTACTCCACAACAGAGACTGCGCAGCATTACTCCACTGAAACAACAATGAGTGTGCAGCATTTCTCCACAACAGTGAGTGTGCAGCATTACTCCATTAAAGCAACAGTTAGTGCACATCATTACTCCACTGAAGCAACAGTGAGTGTGCAGCATTACTCCACACCAGTGAGTGTGCAGCATTATTCCACTGAAGCAACAGTGTGTGCAGCATTAATCCACTGAAGCAACAGTGAGTGTGCAGCATTACTCCACTGAAGCAACAGTGAGTGCGCATCATTACTCCACAACAGTGAGTGTGCAGAATTATTCCACTGAAGCAACAGTGTGTGTGCAGCATTACTCCACAACAGTGAGTGTGCAGCATTACACCACAACAGTGAGTGCGCAGCATTACTCCACCGAAGCAACAGAGAGTACGCAGCATTATTCCACAACAATGAGTGTGCAGCATTATTCCACAACAATGAATGTGCAGCAATACTCCACAATAGTGAGTGCGCAGCATTACTCCACAACATTGAGTGCGCAGCATTACTCCACTGAAGCAACAGTGAGTGTGCAACATTACCCCACAATAGTAAGTGCGCAGCATTACTCCACAATAGTGAATGCACAGCATTACTCCACTGAAGCAACAATGATTGTGCAGCATTACTCCACAACAGCGAGTGTGCAGCATTACTCCACAACAGTGCGTGTGCAGCGTTACTCCACAACAATGAGTGTGCAGCATTACTCCACAACAATGAGTGCGCATCATTACTCCACAACAATGAGTGTGCATCATTACTCCACAACAGTGATTGTGCAGCATTACTCCACAACAATGAGTGTGCAGCATTACTCCACAACAATGAGTGCGCATCATTACTCCACAACTGTTAGTGCGCATCATTACTCCACAACAATGAGTGTGCATCATTACTCCACAACAGTGAGTGTGCAGCATTACTCCACAACAATGAGTGTGCATCATTACTCCACAACAGTGAGTGTGCAGCATTACTCCACAACAATGAGTGCGCATCATTACTCCACAACAATGATGTGACATTACTCCACAACAGTGAGTGGCAGCATTACTCCACAACAAGTGTGCACATTACTCCACAACTGAGTGGCACATTACTCCACAACGTGAGTGTGCACATTACTCCACATGAGTGTGCAGCATTACTCCACAACAGTGAGTGTGCAGCATTACTCCACAGTGAGTGTGCAGCATTACTCCACAACATGAGTGTGCATCATTACTCCACAACAGTGAGTGTGCAGCATTACTCCACAACAATGAGTGTGCAGCATTACTCCACAACAGTGAGTGTGCATCATTACTCCACACAGTGAGTGTGCAGCATTACTCCACAACAGTGAGTGCGCAGCATTACTCCACAACAGTGAGTGTGCAGCATTATTCCACTGAAGCAACAGTGTGTGTGCAGCATTACTCCACTGAAGCAACAGTGAGTGTGCAGCATTACTCCACAACAGTGAGTGCGCAGCATTACTCCACAACAGTGAGTGTGCATCATTACTCCACAACAGTGAGTGCGCAGCATTACTCCACTGAAGCAACAGTGAGTGTGCAGCATTACTCCACAACAGTGAGTGTGCAGCATTACTCCACAACAGTGAGTGCGCAGCATTACTCCACAACAGTGAGTGTGCAGCATTACTCCACAACAGTGAGTGCGCAGCATTACTCCACAACAATGAGTGTGCAGCATTACTCCACAACAGTGAGTGCGCAGCATTACTCCACAACAGTGAGTGCGCATCATTACTCCACAACAGTGAGTGTGCAGCATTACTCCACAACAGTGAGTGCGCAGCATTACTCCACTGAAGCAACAATGAGTGTGCATCATTACTCGACACAGTGAGTGCGCAGCATTACTCCACCGAAGCAACAGAGAGTGCGCAGCATTATTCCACAATTTCAATGAGTGCGCATCATTACTCCACAACAGTGAGTGCGCAGCATTACTCCACAATAATGAGTGCGCAGCATTACTCCACAACAATGAGTGTGCAGCATTACTCCACAACAATGAGTGCGCAGCATTACTCCACAACAATGAGTGCGCAGCATTACTCCACAACAGTGAGTGCGCAGCATTACTCCACAACAGTGAGTGCGCATCATTACTCCACAACAGTGAGTGTGCAGCATTACTCCACAACAATGAGTGCGCAGCATTACTCCACAACAGTGAGTGTGCAGCATTACTCCACAACAGTGAGTGCGCAGCATTACTCCACAACAGTGAGTGTGCATCATTACTCCACAACAATGAGTGCGCAGCATTACTCCACTGAGGCAAGTGAGTGTGCAGCATTACTCCACAACAGTGAGTGCGCAGCATTACTCCACAACAGTGAGTGTGCATCATTACTCCACAACAGTGAGTGTGCAGCATTACTCCACAACAGTGAGTGTGCATCATTACTCCACAACAGTGAGTGTGCAGCATTACTCCACA
>CM026397.1:91793831-91834767 GCA_014843695.1 Archivesica marissinica | reverse complement strand
TGTGCAGCATTACTCCACAACAGTGAGTGCGCAGCATTACACCACAACAATGAGTGTACATCATTACTCCACAACAGTGAGTGTGCAGCATTACTCCACAACAGTGAGTGTGCAGCATTACTCCACAACAGCGAGTGTGCATCATTACTCCACAACAGTGACAGTGCAGCATTACACCACAACAATGAGTGTGCATCATTACTCCACAACAGTGAGTGTGCAGCATTACTCCACAACAGTGAGTGTGCAGCATTACTCCACAACAATGAGTGTGCATCATTACTCCACAACAATGAGTGTGCATCATTACTCCACAACAGTGAGTGTGCAGCATTACTCCACAACAATGAGTGTGCAGCATTACTCCACAACAATGAGTGTGCATCATTACTCCACAAAAGTTAGTGCGCGTCATTACTCCACAACAATGAGTGTGCATCATTACTCCACAACAGTGAGTGTGCAGCATTATTCCACTGAAGCAACAGTTTGTGTGCAGCATTACTCCACAACAGTGAGTGCGCAGCATTACTACACCGAAGCAACAGAGAGTTGGCAGCATTATTCCACAACAATGAATGTGCAGCATTATTCCACAACAGTGAGTGCGCAGCATTACTCCACTGAAGCAACAATGAGTGTGCAGCATTACTCCACAACAGTGAGTGCGCAGCATTACTCCACAACAGTGAGTGCGCAGCATTACTCCACTGAAGCAACAATGAGTGTGCAGCATTACTCCACAACAGTGAGTGCGCAGCATTACTCCACCGAAGCAACAGAGAGTTGGCAGCATTATTCCACAACAATGAATGTGCAGCATTATTCCACAACAGTGAGTGCTGCGCAGCATTACTCCACTGAAGCAACAATGAGTGTCCAGCATTACTGGACAACAGCGAGTGCGCAGCATTACTCCACCGAAGCAACATAGAGTGCGCATCATTATTCCACAACAATGAGTGCGCATAATTACTCCACAACAGTGAGTGCGCAGCTTTACTCCACATCAATGAATGTGCAGCATTATTCCACAACAGTGAGTGCTGCGCAGCATTACTCCACTGAAGCAACAATGAGTGTCCAGCATTACTGGACAACAGCTAGTGCGCAGCATTACTCCACCGAAGCAACAGAGAGTGCGCAGCATTATTCCACAACAATGAGTGCGCATAATTACTCCTCAACAGTGAGTGCGCAGCTTTACTCCACAACAATGAGTGCGCAGCATTACTCCACAACATTGAGTGTGCATCATTACTCCACAACAATGAGTGCGCAGCATTACTCCACAACTGTGAGTGCGTAGCATTACTCCACAACAGTGAGTGTGCAGCATTACTCCACAACAGTGAGTGCGCAGCATTACTCCACTGAAGCAACAATGAGTGTGCAGCATTACTCCACAACAGTGAGTGCGCAGCATTACTCCACAACAGTGAGTGTGCAGCATTACTCCACAACAATGAGTGCGCATCATTACTCCACAACAGTGAGTGCGCAGCATTACTCCACAACTGTGAGTGAGTAGCATTACTCCACAACAGTGAGTGTGCAGCATTACTCCACAACAGTGAGTGCGCAGCATTACTCCACTGAAGCAACAATGAGTGTGCAGCATTACTCCACAACAGTGAGTGCGCAGCATTACTCCACCGAAGCAACAGAGAGTTGGCAGCATTATTCCACAACAATGATTGTGCAGCATTATTCCACAACAGTGAGTGCTGCGCAGCATTACTCCACTGAAGCAACAATGAGTGTCCAGCATTACTCGACAACAGTGAGTGCGCAGCATTACTCCACCGAAGCAACAGAGAGTGCGCAGCATTATTCCACAACAATGAGTGTGCAGCATTACTCCACAACAGTGAGTGCGCAGCATTACTCCACTGAGGCAACAATGAGTGTGAAGCATTACTCCACAACAGTGAGTGTGCAGCATTATTCCACTGAAGCAACAGTGTGTGTGCAGCATTACTCCACAACAGTGAGTGGCACATTACTCAAACAGTGAGTGCGCATCATTACTCCACAACAGTGAGTGTGCAGCATTACTCCACAACAGTGAGTGCGCAGCATTACTCCACTGAAGCAACAATGAGTGTGCAGCATTACTCCACAACAGTGAGTGCGCAGCATTACTCCAACGAAGCAACAGAGAGTTGGCAGTATTATTCCACAACAATGAATGTGCAGCATTATTCCACAACAGTGAGTGCTGCGCAGCATTACTCCACTGAAGCAACAATGAGTGTCCAGCATTACTGGACAACTGCGAGTGCGCAGCATTACTCCACCGAGGCAACAGAGAGTGCGCAGCATTATTCCACAACAATGAGTGCGCATCATTACTCCACAACAGTGAGTGCGCAGCTTTACTCCACATCAATGAGTGCGCCGCATTACTCCACAACAATGAGTGCGCAGCATTACTCTACAACATTGAGTGTGCATCATTACTCCACAACAATGAGTGCGCAGCATTACTCCACTGAGGCAAGTGAGTGTGCAGCATTACTCCACAACAGTGAGTGCGCAGCATTACTCCACAACAGTGAGTGTGCAGCATTACTCCACAACAATGAGTGCGCATCATTACTCCACAACAGTGAGTGCGCAGCATTACTCCACAACTGTGAGTGCGTAGCATTACTCCACAACTGTTGAGTGCGTAGCATTACTCTACAACAGTGAGTGTAGAGCATTACTCCACAACAGTGAGTGCGCAGCATTACTCCACTGAAGCAACAATGAGTGTGCAGCATTACTCCACAACAGTGAGTGCGCAGCATTACTCCACCGAAGCAACAGAGTGCGCAACATTATTCCACAACAATGAGTGCGCAGCATTACTCCACCGAAGCAACAGAGGGTTGGCAGCATTATTCCACAACAATGAGTGTGCAGCATTATTCCACAACATTGAGTGCTGCGCAGCATTACTCCACTGAAGCAACAATGAGTGTCCAGCATTACTCGACAACAGTGAGTGCGCAGCATTACTCCACCGAAGCAACAGAGAGTGCGCAGCATTATTCCACAACAATGAGTGCGCATCATTACTCCACAACAGTGAGTGCGCACATTACTCCACATCAATGAGTGCGCAGCATTACTCCACAACAATGAGTGTGCATCATTACTTCACAAAAGTGAGTGTGCAGCATTACTCCACAACAATGAGAGTGCATCATTCCTCCACAACAGTGAGTGTGCAGCATTACTCCACAACAATGAGTGCGCATCATTACTCCAAACTGTGAGTGTGCATCATTACTCCACAACAATGAGTGTGCAGCATTACTCCACATCAGTGAGTCCGCAGCATTACTCCACCGAAGCAACAGAGAGTGTGCAGCATTACTCCACAACAATGAGTGTGCATCATTACTCCACAACAGTGAGTGTGCAGCATTACTCCACAACAATGAGTGTGCAGCATTACTCCACAATATTGAGTGTGCATCATTACTCCACAAAAGTTAGTGCGCGTCATTACTCCACAACAATGAGTGTGCATCATTACTCCACAACAGTGAGTGTGCAGCATTATTCCACTGAAGCAACAGTTTGTGTGCAGCATTACTCCACAACAGTGAGTGCGCAGCATTACTCCACCGAAGCAACAGAGAGTTGGCAGCATTATTCCACAACAATGAATGTGCAGCATTATTCCACAACATTGAGTGCGCAGCATTACTCCACTGAAGCAACACTGAGTGTGCAGCATTACTCCACAACAGTGAGTGCGCAGCATTACTCCACAACAGTGAGTGCGCAGCATTACTCCACTGAAGCAACAATGAGTGTGCAGCATTACTCCACAACAGTGAGTGCGCAGCATTACTCCACCGAAGCAACCGAGAGTTGGCAGCATTATTCCACAACAATGAATGTGCAGCATTACTCCACAACAGTGAGTGCTGCGCAGCATTACTCCACTGAAGCAATAATGAGTGTCCAGCATTACTGGACAACAGCGAGTGCGCAGCATTACTCCACCGAAGCAACAGAGAGTGCGCAGCATTATTCCACAACAATGAGTGCGCATAATTACTCCACAACAGTGAGTGCGCAGCTTTACTCCACATCAATGAATGTGCAGCATTATCCACAACAGTGAGTGCTGCGCAGCATTACTCCACTGAAGCAACAATGAATGTCCAGCATTACGGGACAACAGCGAGTGCGCAGCATTACTCCACCGAAGCAACAGAGAGTGCGCAGCATTATTCCACAACAATGAGTGCGTAGAATTACTCCACAACAGTGAGTGTGCAGCATTACTCCACAACAATGAGTGCGCAGCATTACTCCACAACATTGAGTGTGCATCATTACTCCACAACAATGAGTGCGCAGCATTACTCCACAACTGTGAGTGCGTAGCATTACTCCACAATAGTGAGTGTGCAGCATTACTCCACAACAGTGAGTGCGCAGCATTACTCCACTGAAGCATCAATGAGTGTGCAGCATTACTCCACAACAGTGAGTGCGCAGCATTACTCCACAACAGTGAGTGTGCAGCATTACTCCACAACAATGAGTGCGCATCATTACTCCACAACAGTGAGTGCGCAGCATTACTCCACTGAAGCAACAATGAGTGTGCAGCATTACTCCACAACAGTGAGTGCGCAGCATTACTCCACCGAAGCAACAGAGAGTTGGCAGCATTATTCCACAACAATGAGTGTGCAGCATTATTCCACAACAGTGAGTGCTGCGCAGCATTACTCCACTGAAGCAACAATGAGTGTCCAGCATTACTCGACAACATTGAGTGCGCAGCATTACTCCACCGTAGCAACAGAGAGTGCGCAGCATTATTCCACAACAATGAGTGTGCAGCATTACTCCACAACAGTGAGTGCGCAGCATTACTCCACTGAGGCAACAATGAGTGTGAAGCATTACTCCACAACAGTGAGTTTGCAGCATTATTCCACTGAAGCAACAGTGTGTGTGCAGCATTACTCCACTGAAGCAACAGTGAGTGTGCAGCATTACTCCACAACAGTGAGTGCGCATCACTACTCCACAACAGTGAGTGTGCAGCATTACTCCACAACAGTGAGTGCGCAGCATTACTCCACTGAAGCAACAATGAGTGTGCAGCATTACTCCACAACAGTGAGTGCGCAGCATTACTCCAACGAAGCAACAGAGAGTTGGCAGTATTATTCCACAACAATGAATGTGCAGCATTATTCCACATCAGTGAGTGCTGCGCAGCATTACTCCACTGAAGCAACAATGAGTGTCCAGCATTACTGGACATCTGCGAGTGCGCAGCATTACTCCACCGAGGCAACAGAGAGTGCGCAGCATTATTCCACAACAATGAGTGCGCATCATTACTCCACAACAGTGAGTGCGCAGCTTTACTCCACATTAATAAGTGCGCCGCATTACTCCACAACAATGAGTGTGCATCATTACTCCACAACAATGAGTGCGCAGCATTACTCCACTGAGGCAAGTGAGTGTGCAGCATTACTCCACAACAGTGAGTGCGCAGCATTACTCCACAACAGTGAGTGTGCAGCATTACTCCACAACAATGAGTGCGCATCATTACTCCACAACTGTGAGTGCGTAGCATTACTCCACAACTGTTGAGTGCGTAGCATTACTCTACAACAGTGAGTGTACAGCATTACTCCACAACAGTGAGTGCGCAGCATTACTCCACTGAAGCAACAATGAGTGTGCAGCATTACTCCACAACAGTGAGTGCGCAGCATTACTCCACCGAAGCAACAGAGTGCGCAACATTATTCCACAACAATGAGTGCGCAGCATTACTCCACCGAAGCAACAGAGGGTTGGCAGCATTATTCCACAACAATGAGTGTGCAGCATTATTCCACAACATTGAGTGCTGCGCAGCATTACTCCACTGAAGCAACAATGAGTGTCCAGCATTACTCGACAACAGTGAGTGCGCAGCATTACTCCACCGAAGCAACAGAGAGTGCGCAGAATTATTCCACAACAATGAGTGCGCATCATTACTCCACAACAGTGAGTGCGCACATTACTCCACATCAATGAGTGCGCAGCATTACTCCACAACAATGAGTGCGCATCATTACTCCACAACAATGAGTGTGCATCATTACTTCACAAAAGTGAGTGTGCAGCATTACTCCACAACAATGAGAGTGCATCATTCCTCCACAACAGTGAGTGTGCAGCATTACTCCACAACAATGAGTGTGCATCATTATTCCACAACAATGAGTGCGCATCATTACTCCAAACTGTGAGTGTGCATCATTACTCCACAACAATGAGTGTGCAGCATTACTCCACAACAGTGAGTCAGCAGCATTACTCCACCGAAGCAACAGAGAGTGTGCAGCATTACTCCACAACAATGAGTGCGCATCATTACTCCACAACAGTGAGTGTGCAGCATTACTCCAGAACAATGATTGTACAGCATTACTCCACAACAGTGAGTGTGCAGCATTACTCCACAACAATGAGTGCGCAGCATTACTCCACAACAATGAGTATACATCATTACTCCACAACAGTGAGTGTGCAGCATTACTCCACAACAATGAGTGTGTATCATTACTCCACAACAGTGAGTGTGCAGCATTACTCCACAACAATGAGTGTGCATCATTACTCCACAACAGTGAGTGTGCAGCATTACTCCACAACAGTGAGTGTGAAGCATTACTCCACAACAATGAGTGCGCATTATTACTCCACAACAATGAGTGTGAATCATTACTCCACAACAGTGAGTGTGCAGCATTACTCCACAACAATGAGTGTGCAGCATTACTCCACAACTATGAGTGCGCATCATTACTCCACAACAGTTAGTGCGCATCATTACTCCACAACAATGAGTGTGCATCATTACTCCACAAAAGTTAGTGCGCGTCATTACTCCACAACAATGAGTGTGCATCATTACTCCACAACAGTGAGTGTGCAGCATTATTCCACTGAAGCAACAGTTTGTGTGCAGCATTACTCCACTGAAGCAAAAGTGAGTGTGCAGCATTACTCCACAACAGTGAGTGCGCATCATTACTCCACAACAGTGAGTGTGCAGCATTACTCCACAACAGTGAGTGCGCAGCATTACTCCACTGAAGCAACAATGAGTGTGCAGCATTACTCCACAACAGTGAGTGCGCAGCATTACTCCACCGAAGCAACAGAGAGTTGGCAGCATTATTCCACAACAATGAGTGTCCAGCATTACTCGACAACAGTGAGTGCGCAGCATTACTCCACCGAAGCAACAGAGAGTGCGCAGCATTATTCCACAACAGTGAGTGCGCAGCATTACTCCACTGAGGCAACAATGAGTGTGCAGCATTACTCCACAACAGTGAGTGTGCAACATTATTCCACTGAAGCAACAGTGTGAGTGCAGCATTACTCCACTGAAGCAACAGTGAGTGTGCAGCATTACTCCAAAACAGTGAGTGCGCATCATTATTCCACAACAGTGAGTGTGCAGCATTACTCCACAACAGTGAGTGCGCAGCATTACTCCACTGAAGCAACAATGAGTGTGCAGCATTACTCCACAACAGTGAGTGCGCAGCATTACTCCAACGAAGCAACAGAGAGTTGGCAGTATTATTCCACAACAATGAATGTGCAGCATTATTCCACAACAGTGAGTGCTGCGCAGCATTACTCCACTGAAGCAACAATGAGTGTCCAGCATTACTGGACAACAGCGAGTGCGCAGCATTACTCCACCGAAGCAATAGAGAGTGCGCAGCATTATTCCACAACAATGAGTGCGCATAATTACTCCACAACAGTGAGTGCGCAGCTTTACTCCACATCAATGAGTGCGCCGCATTACTCCACAACAATGAGTGTGCATCATTACTCCACAACAATGAGTGCGCAGCATTACTCCACAAGTGAGTGCGCAGCATTACTCCACAACAGTGAGTGTGCAGCATTACTCCACAACAGTGAGTGCGCAGCATTACTCCACTGAGCAAGTGAGTGTCAGCATTACTCCACAACAGTGAGTGCGCAGCATTACTCCACAACGTGAGTGTGCATCATTACTCCACAACAGTAGTGTGCAGCATTACTCCACAACAGTGAGTGTGCAGCATTACTCCACAACATGTGGCGCAGCATTACTCCACAACAAGAGTGGCAGCATTACTCCACAACAGTGAGTGTGCAGCATTACTCCCAACAGGAGTGTGCAGCATTACTCCACAACATGAGTGTGCAGCATTACTCCACAACAGTGATTGCAGCATTACTCCACAACAATGAGTGTGCAGCATTACTCCACAACAATGAGTGTGCAGCATTACTCCACTCAAGCACAGCTTACTCCAAACAGTTAGTGCGCATATTACTCCACACAATGAGTGTGCATCATTACTCCACAACAGTGAGTGTGCAGCATTACTCCACAACAATGAGTGTGCATCATTACTCCACAACAGTGAGTGTGCAGCATTACTCCACAACAGTGAGTGTGCAGCATTACTCCACAACAGTGAATGTGCATCATTTCTCCACAACAGTGAGTGTGCAGCATTACTCCACAACAGTGAGTGCGCAGCATTACTCCACAACAGTGAGTGTGCATCATTACTCCACAACAATGAGTGCGCAGCATTACTCCACTGAGGCAAGTGAGTGTGCAGCATTACTCCACAACTGTGAGTGTGCAGCATTACTCCACAATAGTGAGTGTGCATCATTACTCCACAACAGTGAGTGTGCAGCATTACTCCACAACAATGAGTGTGCAGCATTACTCCACAACAATGAGTGCGCAGCATTACTCCACAACAATGAGTGTGCATCATTACTCCATAACAGTGAGTGTGCAGCATTACTCAACAACAGTGAGTGTGCAGCATTACTCCACAACAATGAGTGTGCAGCATTACTCTACAACAATGAGTGCGCATCATTACTCCACAACAGTTAGTGCGCATCATTACTCCACAACAATGAGTGTGCATCATTACTCCAAAACAGTGAGTGTGCAGCATTACTCCAAAACAATGAGTGTGCATCATTACTCCACAACAGTGAGTGTGCAGCATTACTCCACAACAGTGAGTGTGCAGCATTATTCCACAATAATGAGTGCGCATCATTACTCCACAACAATGAGTGTGCATCATTACTCCACAACAGTGAGTGTGCAGCATTACTCCACAAGAGTGAGTGTGCAGCATTACTCCACAACAATGAGTGTGCATCATTACTCCACAACAGTGAGTGTGCAGCATTACTCCACAGCAGTGAGTGTGCAGCATTACTCCACAACAATGAGTGTGCATCATTACTCCACAACAGTGAGTGTGCAGCATTACTCCACAACAATGAGTGCGCATCATTACTCCACAACAATGAGTGTGCATCATTACTCCACAACAGTGAGCGTACAGCATTACTCCACAACAATGAGTGTGCATCATTACTCCACAACAGTGAGTGTGCAGCAATATTCCACAATAGTGAGTGCACAGCATTAATCCACAACAGTGAGTGCGCAGCATTACTCCACTGAAGCAACAATGAGTGTGCAGCATTACTCCACAACAATGAGTGCGCAGCATTACTCCACAACAGTTAGTGCTCATCATTACTCCACAACAGTGAGTGCACATCATTACTCCACAACAGTGAGTGTGCAGCATTACTGCACAACAATGAGTGCGCAGCATTACTCCACAACAGTGAGTGTGCAGCATTACTCCACAACAGTGAGTGCGCAGCATTACTCCACAACAGTGAGTGTGCAGCATTATTCCACAACAATGAGTGCGCATCATTACTCCACAACAGTGAGTGCGCAGCATTACTCCACAACTGTGAGTGCGTAGCATTACTCCACAACAGTGAGTGTGCATCATTACTCCACAACAATGAGTGCGCAGCATTACTCCACTGAAGCAAGTGAGTGTGCAGCATTACTCCACAACAATGAGTGCGCAGCATTACTCCACAACAGTGAGGCATCATTACTCCACAACAGCGAGTGTGCAGCATTACTCCACAACATGAGTGTGCAGCATTACTCCACAACAATGAGTGTGCATCATTACTCCACAACATGAGTGTGCACATTACTCCACAACAGTGAGTGTGCAGCATTACTCCACAACAATAGTGTGCAGCGTTACTCCACATCATGAGTGCACATCATTACTCCACAACAGTTAGTGCGCATCATTACTCCACAACAATGATGTGCATCATTACTCCACAACAGTGAGTGGCAGCATTCTACACACAATGAGTGTGCATCATTACTCCACAACAGTGAGTGTGCAGCATTACTCCACAACAGTGAGTGTGCAGCATTACTCCACAACAGTGAGTGTGCATCATTCTCCACAACAGTGAGTGTGCAGCATTACTCCACATCAGTGAGTGTGCAGCATTACTCCACAACAGTGAGTGTGCAGCATTACTCCATTAAAGCAACAGTTAGTGCTCATCATTACTCCACTGAAGCAACAGTGAGTGTGCAGCATTACTCCACAACAGTGAGTGTGCATCATTATTCCACTGAAGCAACAGTGTGTGTGCAGCATTACTCCACTGAAGCAACAGTGAGTGTGCAGCATTACTCCACAACAGTGAGTGCGCATCATTACTCCACAACAGTGAGTGTGCAGCATTATTCCACTGAAGCAACAGTGTGTGTGCAGCCTTACTCCACTGAAGCAACAGTGAGTGTGCAGCATTACTCCACAACAGTGAGTGTGCAGCATTACTCCACAACAGTGAGTGCGCAGCATTACTCCACTGAAGCAACAATGAGTGTGCAGCATTACTCCACAACAGTGAGTGTGCAGCATTATTCCACTGAAGCAACAGTGTGTGTGCAGCATTACTCCACTGAAGCAACAGTGAGTGTGCAGCACTACTCCACAACAGTGAGTGCGCATCATTACTACACAAGAGTGAGTGTGCAGCATTACTCCACAACAGTGAGTGCGCAGCATTACTCCATTGAAGCAACAATGAGTGTGCAGCATTACTCGACAACAGTGAGTGCGGAGCATTACTCCACCGAAGCAACAGAGAGTGCGCAGCATTATTCCACAACAATGAGTGAGCATCATTACTCCACAACAGTAAATGCGCAGCATTACTCCACATCAATGAGTGCGCAGCATTACTCCACAGCAATGAGTGTGCAGCATTACTCCACAACAATGAGTGCGCAGCATTACTCCACAACAATGAGTGCGCAACATTACTCCACAACAGTGAGTGCGCATCATTACTCCACAACAGTGAGTGCGCATCATTACTCCACAACAGTGAGTGTGCAGCATTACTCCACAACAATGAGTGCGCAGCATTACTCCACAACAGTGAGTGTGCAGCATTACTCCACACCAGTGAGTGCCCAGCATTACTCCACAACAGTGAGTGTGCAGCATTACTCCACAACAATGAGTGCGCATCATTACTCCACAACAGTGAGTGCACAGCATTACTCCACAACTGTGAGTGCGTAGCATTACTCCACAACAGTGAGTGCGCAGCATTACTCCACAACAGTGAGTGTGCAGCATTACTCCACAACAATGAGTGCGCATCATTACTCTACAACAGTGAGTGCGCAGCATTACTCCACAACTGTGAGTGCGTAGCATTACTCCACACATTTTGAGTGTGTAGCATTACTCCACAACAGTGAGCGTGCATCATTACTCCACAACAGTGAGTGCGCAGCATTACTCCACTGAAGCAGCAATGAGTGTGCAGCATTACTCCACAACAGTGAGTGCATAGCATTACTCCACCGAAGCAACAGAGTGCGCAGCATTATTCCACAACAATGAGTGTGCAGCATTATTCCACAACAGTGAGTGTGCAGCAATACTCCACTGAAGCAACAGTGAGTGTGCAGCATTACTCCTCAATAGTGAGTGCGCAGCATTACTCCACAATATTGAATGCGCAGCATTACTCCACTGAAGCAACAATGAGTGTGCAGCATTACTCCACAACAATGAGTGCGTATCATTACTCCACAACAGTGAGTGTGCAGCATTACTCCACAACAGTTAGTGTGCAGCTTTACTCCACAACAGTGAGTGCGCAGCATTACTCCACAACAGTGAGTGTGCATCATTACTCCACAACAATGAGTGCGCAGCATTACTCCACTGAAGCAAGTGAGTGTGCAGCATTACTCCACAACAGTGAGTGCGCAGCATTACTCCACAACAGTGAGTGTGCATCATTACTCCACAACAGCGAGTGCGCAGCATTACTCCACAACTGTGAGTGCGTAGCATTACTCCACAACTGTTGAGTGCGTAGCGTTACTCTACAACAGTGAGTGTGCAGCATTACTCCACAACAGTGAGTGCGCAGCATTACTCCACTGAAGCAACAATGAGTGTGCAGCATTACTCCACAACAGTGAGTGCGCAGCATTACTCCACCGAAGCAACAGAGTGCGCAGCATTATTCCACAACAATGAGTGCGCAGCATTACTCCACCGAAGCAACAGAGGGTTGGCAGCATTATTCCACAACAATGAGTGTGCAGCATTATTCCACAACAATGAGTGTGCATCATTACTCCACAACAGAGAGTGTGCAGCATTACTCCACAACAATGAGTGCGCAGCATTACTCCACAACAATGAGTGTGCATCATTACTCCACAACAGTTAGTGCGCATCATTACTCCACAACAGAGAGTGTGCAGCATTACTCCACAACAATGAGTGCACAGCATTACTCCACAACAATGCGTGCGCAGCATTACTCCACAACAGTGAGTGCGCAGCATTACTCCACCGAAGCAACAGAGAGTGTGCAGCATTACTCCACAACAATGAGTGCGCATCATTACTCTACAACAGTGAGTGTGCAGCATTACTCCACAACAGTGAGTGTGCAGCATTACTCCACAACAGTGAGTGTGCAGCATTACTCCACAACAGTTAGTGCGCAGCATTACTCCACAACAATGAGTATGCAGCATTACTCCACAACAGTTAGTGCGCAGCATTACTCCACAACAATGAGTGCGCAGCATTACTCCACAACAATGAGTGTGCATCATTACTCCACAACAGTTAGTGCGCATCATTACTCCACAACAGTGAGTGTGCAGCATTACTCCACAACAATGAGTGCGCAGCATTACTCCACAACAATGAGTGCGCATCATTACTCCACAACAATGAGTGCGCAGCATTACTCCACTGAGGCAAGTGAGTGTGCAGCATTACTCCACAACAGTGAGTGCGCAGCATTACACCACAACAATGAGTGTGCATCATTACTCCACAACAGTGAGTGTGCAGCATTACTCCACAACAGTGAGTGTGCAGCATTACTCCACAACAGCGAGTGTGCATCATTACTCCACAACAATGAATGTGCATCATTACTCCACAACAGTGAGTGTGCAGCATTACTCCACAACAGTGAGTGTGCAGCATTACTCCACAACAATGAGTGTGCATCATTACTCCACAACAATGAGTGTGCATCATTACTCCACAACAGTGAGTGTGCAGCATTACTCCACAACAATGAGTGTGCAGCATTACTCCACAACAATGAGTGTGCATCATTATTCCACAAAAGTTAGTGCGCGTCATTACTCCACAACAATGAGTGTGCATCATTACTCCACAACAGTGAGTGTGCAGCATTATTCCACTGAAGCAACAGTTTGTGTGCAGCATTACTCCACAACAATGAGTGTGCATCATTACTCCACAACAGTGAGTGTGCAGCATTACTCCACAACAATGAGTGTGCATCATTACTCCACAACAGTGAGTGTGCAGCATTACTCCACAACAATGGGTGCGCAGCATTACTCCACAACAGTGAGTGTGTATCATTACTCCACAACAATGAGTGCGCAGCATTCCTCCACTGAGGCAAGTGAGTGTGCAGCATTACTCCACAACAATGAGTGTGCATCATTACTCCACAACAGTGAGTGTGCAGCATTAATCCACAACAGTGAGTGTGCAGCATTACTCCACAACAATGAGTGTGCATCATTACTCCACAACAATGAGTGTGCATCATTACTCCACAACAGTGAGTGTGCAGCATTACTCCACAACAATGAGTGTGCAGCATTACTCCACAACAATGAGTGTGCATCATTACTCCACAAAAGTTAGTGCGCGTCATTACTCCACAACAGTGAGTGTGCAGCATTACTCCACAATAGTGAGTGTGCAGCATTACTCCACAACAATGTGTGTGCATCATTACTCCACAACAATGAGTGTGCATCATTACTCCACAATAGTGAGTGTGCAGCATTACTCCACAACAATGAGTGTGCAGCATTACTCCACAACAATGAGTGTGCATCATTACTCCACAACAATGAGTGTGCATCATTACTCCACAACAGTGAGTGTGCAGCATTACTCCACAACAATGAGTGTGCAGCATTACTCCACAACAGTGAGTGTGCATCATTACTCCACAACAGTGAGTGCGCAGCATTACTCCACAACAGAGTGTGCAGCATTACTCCACAACAGTGAGTGTGCAGCATTACTCCACAACATGAGTGTGCGCAGCATTACTCCACAACAATGAGTGTCAGCATTACTCGACAACAGTGAGTGCGCAGCATTACTCCACGGAACAGAGAGTGCGCAGAATTATTCCACAACAATGAGTGCGCATCATTACTCCACAACAGTGAGTGCGCACATTACTCCACATCATGAGTGCGCAGCATTACTCCACAACAATGAGTGCGCATCATTACTCCACAACAATGAGTGTGCATCATTACTTCACAAAAGTGAGTGTGCAGCATTACTCCACAACAATGAGAGTGCATCATTCCTCCACAACAGTGAGTGTGCAGCATTACTCCACAACAATGAGTGTGCATCATTATTCCACAACAATGAGTGCGCATCATTACTCCAAACTGTGAGTGTGCATCATTACTCCACAACAATGAGTGTGCAGCATTACTCCACAACAGTGAGTCAGCAGCATTACTCCACCGAAGCAACAGAGAGTGTGCAGCATTACTCCACAACAATGAGTGCGCATCATTACTCCACAACAGTGAGTGTGCAGCATTACTCCAGAACAATGATTGTACAGCATTACTCCACAACAGTGAGTGTGCAGCATTACTCCACAACAATGAGTGCGCAGCATTACTCCACAACAATGAGTATACATCATTACTCCACAACAGTGAGTGTGCAGCATTACTCCACAACAATGAGTGTGTATCATTACTCCACAACAGTGAGTGTGCAGCATTACTCCACAACAATGAGTGTGCATCATTACTCCACAACAGTGAGTGTGCAGCATTACTCCACAACAGTGAGTGTGAAGCATTACTCCACAACAATGAGTGCGCATTATTACTCCACAACAATGAGTGTGAATCTTTACTCCACAACAGTGAGTGTGCAGCATTACTCCACAACAATGAGTGTGCAGCATTACTCCACAACAATGAGTGCGCATCATTACTCCACAACAGTTAGTGCGCATCATTACTCCACAACAATGAGTGTGCATCATTACTCCACAAAAGTTAGTGCGCGTCATTACTCCACAACAATGAGTGTGCATCATTACTCCACAACAGTGAGTGTGCAGCATTATTCCACTGAAGCAACAGTTTGTGTGCAGCATTACTCCACTGAAGCAAAAGTGAGTGTGCAGCATTACTCCACAACAGTGAGTGCGCATCATTACTCCACAACAGTGAGTGTGCAGCATTACTCCACAACAGTGAGTGCGCAATTACTCCACAACAATGAGTGTGCATCATTACTCCACAACAGTGAGTGTGCAGCATTACTCCACAACAATGAGTGTGCATCATTACTCCACAACAGTGAGTGTGCAGCATTACTCCACAACAGTGAGTGCGCAGCATTACTCCACTGAAGCAACAATGAGTGTGCAGCATTACTCCACAACAGTGAGTGCGCAGCATTACTCCACAACAGTGAGTGTGCAGCATTACTCCACAACAGTGAGTGTGCAGCATTACTCCACAACAATGAGTGTGCAGCATTACTCCACAACAGTGAGTGCGCAGCATTACTCCACGAAGCAAGGGGTTCATGAGTGGCACATTACTCCACAACAGTGAGTGTGCAGCATTACTCCACAACAGTGAGTGTGCAGCATTATCCACAACATGAGTGTGCACATTCTCCACAACAGTGAGTGTGCAGCATTACTCCACAACAGTGAGTGTGCAGCATTACTCCACAACAGTTAGTGCGCAGCATTACTCCACTGAAGCAACAGTGAGTGTGCAGCATTACTCCACAACAGTGAGTGTGCAGCATTATTCCACTGAAGCAACAGTGTGTGTGCAGCATTACTCCACTGAAGCAACAGTGAGTGTGCAGCATTACTCCACAACAGTGAGTGCGCATCATTACTCCACAACAGTGAGTGTGCAGCATTATTCCACAACAGTGTGTGTGCAGCATTACTCCACAACAGTGAGTGTGCAACATTACTCCAAAACAGTGAGTGTGCAGCATTACTCCACAACAGTGAGTGTGCAGCATTACTCCACAACAGTGAGTGTGCAGCATTACTCCACAACAGTTAGTGCGCAGCATTACTCCACAACAGTGAGTGTGCAGCATTACTCCACAACAGTGAGTGTGCAGCATTACTCCACTCAACAGTGAGTGTGCAGCATTACTCCACAACAGTGAGTGCCAGCATTACTCCACAACAGTGATGGCATCATTACTCCACAACAGTGAGTGTGCAGCATTACTCCACAACATGATGGCAGCATTACTCAACATGAGTGGCAGCATTCTCCACAACAGTGAGTGTGCAGCATTACTCCACAACAGTTGTGCCATTACTCCACACAACAGTGAGTGTGCAGCATTACTCCACAACAATGAGTGTGCAGCATTACTCCACAACAATGAGTGTGCATCATTATTCCACAAAAGTTAGTGCGCGTCATTACTCCACAACAATGAGTGTGCATCATTACTCCACAACAGTGAGTGTGCAGCATTATTCCACTGAAGCAACAGTTTGTGTGCAGCATTACTCCACAACAATGAGTGTGCATCATTACTCCACAACAGTGAGTGTGCAGCATTACTCCACAACAATGAGTGTGCATCATTACTCCACAACAGTGAGTGTGCAGCATTACTCCACAACAATGGGTGCGCAGCATTACTCCACAACAGTGAGTGTGCATCATTACTCCACAACAATGAGTGCGCAGCATTACTCCACTACAAGTGAGTGTGCAGCATTACTCCACAACAGTGAGTGCGCAGCATTACTCCACAACAATGAGTGTGCATCATTACTCCACAACAGTGAGTGTGCAGCATTACTCCACAACAGTGAGTGTGCAGCATTACTCCACAACAGTGAGTGTGCATCATTACTCCACAACAGTGAGTGTGCAGCATTACTCCACAACAATGAGTGTGCATCATTACTCCACAACAGTGAGTGTGCAGCATTACTCCACAACAGTGAGTGTGCAGCATTACTCCACAACAATGAGTGTGCATCATTACTCCACAACAATGAGTGTGCATCATTACTCCACAACAGTGAGTGTGCAGCATTACTCCACAACAATGAGTGTGCAGCATTACTCCACAACAATGAGTGTGCATCATTACTCCACAAAAGTTAGTGCGCGTCATTACTCCACAACAATGAGTGTGCATCATTACTCCACAACAGTGAGTGTGCAGCATTATTCCACTGAAGCAACAGTTTGTGTGCAGCATTACTCCACAACAGTGAGTGCGCAGCATTACTACACCGAAGCAACAGAGAGTTGGCAGCATTATTCCACAACAATGAATGTGCAGCATTATTCCACAACAGTGAGTGCGCAGCATTACTCCACTGAAGCAACAATGAGTGTGCAGCATTACTCCACAACAGTGAGTGCGCAGCATTACTCCACAACAGTGAGTGCGCAGCATTACTCCACTGAAGCAACAATGAGTGTGCAGCATTACTCCACAACAGTGAGTGCGCAGCATTACTCCACCGAAGCAACAGAGAGTTGGCAGCATTATTCCACAACAATGAATGTGCAGCATTATTCCACAACAGTGAGTGCTGCGCAGCATTACTCCACTGAAGCAACAATGAGTGTCCAGCATTACTGGACAACAGCGAGTGCGCAGCATTACTCCACCGAAGCAACATAGAGTGCGCATCATTATTCCACAACAATGAGTGCGCATAATTACTCCACAACAGTGAGTGCGCAGCTTTACTCCACATCAATGAATGTGCAGCATTATTCCACAACAGTGAGTGCTGCGCAGCATTACTCCACTGAAGCAACAATGAGTGTCCAGCATTACTGGACAACAGCTAGTGCGCAGCATTACTCCACCGAAGCAACAGAGAGTGCGCAGCATTATTCCACAACAATGAGTGCGCATAATTACTCCTCAACAGTGAGTGCGCAGCTTTACTCCACAACAATGAGTGCGCAGCATTACTCCACAACATTGAGTGTGCATCATTACTCCACAACAATGAGTGCGCAGCATTACTCCACAACTGTGAGTGCGTAGCATTACTCCACAACAGTGAGTGTGCAGCATTACTCCACAACAGTGAGTGCGCAGCATTACTCCACTGAAGCAACAATGAGTGTGCAGCATTACTCCACAACAGTGAGTGCGCAGCATTACTCCACAACAGTGAGTGTGCAGCATTACTCCACAACAATGAGTGCGCATCATTACTCCACAACAGTGAGTGCGCAGCATTACTCCACAACTGTGAGTGAGTAGCATTACTCCACAACAGTGAGTGTGCAGCATTACTCCACAACAGTGAGTGCGCAGCATTACTCCACTGAAGCAACAATGAGTGTGCAGCATTACTCCACAACAGTGAGTGCGCAGCATTACTCCACCGAAGCAACAGAGAGTTGGCAGCATTATTCCACAACAATGATTGTGCAGCATTATTCCACAACAGTGAGTGCTGCGCAGCATTACTCCACTGAAGCAACAATGAGTGTCCAGCATTACTCGACAACAGTGAGTGCGCAGCATTACTCCACCGAAGCA
Source organism: Archivesica marissinica (assembly GCA_014843695.1). NCBI lineage: Eukaryota > Metazoa > Mollusca > Bivalvia > Venerida > Vesicomyidae > Archivesica > Archivesica marissinica. Next base: position 91,815,676 of record CM026397.1, on the reverse strand, counting down.
ACAGAGAGTGCGCAACATTATTCCACAACAATGAGTGTGCAGCATTACTCCACAACAGTGAGTGCGCAGCATTACTCCACTGAGGCAACAATGAGTGTGCAGCATTACTCCACAACAGTGAGTGTGCAGCATTATTCCACTGAAGCAACAGTGTGTGTGCAGCATTACTCCACAAGTGAGTGGCAGCATTACTCCAAACAGTGAGTGCGCATCATTACTCCACAACAGTGAGTGTGCAGCATTACTCCACAACAGTGAGTGCGCAGCATTACTCCACTGAAGCAACAATGAGTGTGCAGCATTACTCCACAACAGTGAGTGCGCAGCATTACTCCAACGAAGCAACAGAGAGTTGGCAGTATTATTCCACAACAATGAATGTGCAGCATTATTCCACAACAGTGAGTGCTGCGCAGCATTACTCCACTGAAGCAACAATGAGTGTCCAGCATTACTGGACAACTGCGAGTGCGCAGCATTACTCCACCGAAGCAACAGAGAGTGCGCAGCATTATTCCACAACAATGAGTGCGCATCATTACTCCACAACAGTGAGTGCGCAGCTTTACTCCACATCAATGAGTGCGCCGCATTACTCCACAACAATGAGTGCGCAGCATTACTCCACAACATTGAGTGTGCATCATTACTCCACAACAATGAGTGCGCAGCATTACTCCACTGAGGCAAGTGAGTGTGCAGCATTACTCCACAACAGTGAGTGCGCAGCATTACTCCACAACAGTGAGTGTGCAGCATTACTCCACAACAATGAGTGCGCATCATTACTCCACAACAGTGAGTGCGCAGCATTACTCCACAACTGTGAGTGCGTAGCATTACTCCACAACTGTTGAGTGCGTAGCATTACTCTACAACAGTGAGTGTACAGCATTACTCCACAACAGTGAGTGCGCAGCATTACTCCACTGAAGCAACAATGAGTGTGCAGCATTACTCCACAACAGTGAGTGCGCAGCATTACTCCACCGAAGCAACAGAGTGCGCAACATTATTCCACAACAATGAGTGCGCAGCATTACTCCACCGAAGCAACAGAGGGTTGGCAGCATTATTCCACAACAATGAGTGTGCAGCATTATTCCACAACATTGAGTGCTGCGCAGCATTACTCCACTGAAGCAACAATGAGTGTCCAGCATTACTCGACAACAGTGAGTGTGCAGCATTACTCCACCGAAGCAACAGAGAGTGCGCAGCATTATTCCACAACAATGAGTGCGCATCATTACTCCACAACAGTGAGTGCGCACATTACTCCACATCAATGAGTGCGCAGCATTACTCCACAACAATGAGTGTGCATCATTACTTCACAAAAGTGAGTGTGCAGCATTACTCCACAACAATGAGTGTGCATCATTCCTCCACAACAGTGAGTGTGCAGCATTACTCCACAACAATGAGTGCGCATCATTACTCCAAACTGTGAGTGTGCATCATTACTCCACAACAATGAGTGTGCAGCATTACTCCACAACAGTGAGTGTGCAGCATTACTCCACAACAGTGAGTGTGCAGCATTACTCCACAACAATGAGTGTGCATCATTACTCCACAACAGTGAGTGTGCAGCATTACTCCACAACAATGAGTGTGCAGCATTACTCCACAACAATGAGTGTGCAGCATTACTCCACAACAATGAGTGCGCATCATTACTCCACAACAGTTAGTGCGCATCATTACTCCACAACAATGAGTGTGCATCATTACTCCACAACAGTGAGTGTGCAGCATTACTCCACAACAATGAGTGTGCATCATTACTCCACAACAGTGAGTGTGCAGCATTACTCCACAACAGTGAGTGTGAAGCATTACTCCACAACAATGAGTGCGCATTATTACTCCACAACAATGTGAGTGAATCATTACTCCACAACAGTGAGTGTGCAGCATTACTCCACAACAATGAGTGTGCAGCATTACTCCACAACAATGAGTGTGCAGCATTACTCCACAACAATGAGTGCGCATCATTACTCCACAACAGTTAGTGCGCATCATTACTCCACAACAATGAGTGTGCATCATTACTCCACAACAGTTAGTGTGCAGCATTACTCCACAACAATGAGTGTGCATCATTACTCAACAGTGAGTGTGCAGCATTACTCCACAACAATGAGTGCGCATCATTACTCCACAACAATGAGTGTGCATCATTACTCCACAACAGTGTGTGTGCAGCATTACTCCACAACAATGAGAGCGCATCATTATTCCACAACAATGAGTGTGCATCATTACTCCACTACAGTGAGTGTGCAGCATTACTCCACAACAATGAGTGTGCATCATTACTCCACAACAGTGAGTGAGCAGCATTACTCCACAAAAATGAGTGCGCATCATAACTCCACAACAATGAGTGTGCATCATTACTCCACAACAGTGAGTGTGCAGCATTACTCCACAACAGTGAGTGTGCAGCATTACTCCACAACAATGAGTGTGCATCATTACTCCACAACAATGAGTGTGCAACATTACTCCACAACAGTGAGTGTGCAGCATTACTCCACAGCAATGGGTGTGCATCATTACTCCACAACAGTGAGTGTGCAGCATTACTCCACAACAATGAGTGCGCATCATTACTCCACAACAATGAGTGTGCATCATTACTTCACAACAGTGAGTGTGCAGCATTACTCCACAACAGTGAGTGTGCAGCATTACTCCACAACAATGAGTGTGCATCATTACTCCACAACAATGAGTGCGCATCATTACTCCAAACAGTGAGTGTGCATCATTACTCCACAACAATGAGTGTGCAGCATTACTCCACAACAGTGAGTCCGCAGCATTACTCCACCGAAGCAACAGAGAGTGTGCAGCATTACTCCACACCAATGAGTGCGCATGATTACTCCACAACAGTGAGTGTGCAGCATTATTCCACATCAGTGAGTGTGCAGCATTACTCCACAACAGTGAGTGTGCAGCATTACTCCACAACAATGAGTGTGCAGCATTACTCCACAACAGTGAGTGTGCAGCATTACTCCACAACAATGAGTGCGCATCATTACTCCACAACAATGAGTGTGCAGTATTACTCCACAACAGTTAGTGCGCAGCATTACTCCACAACAATGAGGGTGCATCATTACTCCACAACAGTTAGTGCGCAGCATTACTCCAAAACAATGAGTGCGCAGCATTACTCCACAACAATGAGTGTGCATCATTACTCCACAACAGTTAGTGCGCATCATTACTCCACAACAGTGAGTGTGCAGCATTACTCCACAACAATGAGTGCGCAGCATTACTCCACAACAATGAGTGTGCAGCATTACTCCACAACATTGAGTGTGCAGCATTACTCCACAACTGTGATTGCGTAGCATTGCTCCACAACAGTGAGTGCGCAGCATTACTCCACAACAATGAGTGCGCATCATTACTCCACAACAGTGAGTGCGCAGCATTACTCCACAACTGTGAGTGCGTAGCATTACTCCACAACTGTTGAGTGCGTAGCATTACTCCACAACAGCGAGTGTGCAGCATTACTCCACAACAGTGAGATCGCATCATTACTCCACTGATGCAACAATGAGTGCGCATCATTACTCCACTGAAGCAACAATGAGTGTGCAGCATTACTCCACAACAGTGAGTGCGCAGCATTACTCCACCGAAGTAACAGAGTACGCAGCATTATACCACAAAAATGAGTGTGCAGCATTATTCCACAACAGTGAGTGTGCAGCAATACTCCACAATAGTGAGTGCGCAGCATTACTCCACAACAGTGAGTGCGCAGCATTACTCAACTGAAGCAACAGTGAGTGTGCAGCATTATTCCTCAATAGTGAGTGCGCAGCATTACTCCACAATAGTGAATGCGCAGCATTACTCCACTGAAGCAACAATGAGTGTGCAGCATTACTCCACAACAATGAGTGCGCATCATTACTCCACAACAGTGAGTGTGCAGCATTACTCCACAATAGTGAGTGTGCAGCATTACTCCATAACAATGAGTGAGCAGCATTACTCCACAACAGTTAGTGCGCAGTATTACTCCACAACAATGAGGGTGCATCATTACTCCACAACAGTTAGTGTGCAGCATTACTCCACAACAATGAGTGCGCAGAATTACTCCACAACAATGAGTGTGCATCATTACTCCACAACAGTTAGTGTGCATCATTACTCCACAACAGTGAGTGTGCAGCATTACTCCACAACAATGAGTGCGCAGCATTACTCCACAACAATGAGTGTACATCATTACTCCACAACAATGAGTGTGCAGCATTACTCCACAACAGTGAGTGCGCAGCATTACTCCACAACTGTGAGTGCGTAGCATTACTCCACAACAGTGAGTGCGCAGCATTACACCGCAACAATGAGTGCGCATCATTACTCCACAACAGTGAGTGTGCAGCATTACTCCACAACAGTGAGTTCGCATCATTACTCCACTGAAGCAACAATGAGTGCGCATCATTACTCCACTGAAGCAACAATGAGTGTGTAGCATTACTCCACAACAGTGAGTGCGCAGCATTACTCCACCGAAGCAACAGAGTGCGCAGCATTATTCCACAACAATGAGTGTGCAGCATTATTCCACAACAGTGAGTGTGCAGCAATACTCCACAAGAGTTAGTGTGCAGCATTACTCCACAACAATGAGTGTGCATCATTACTCAACAGTGAGTGTGCAGCATTACTCCACAACAATGAGTGCTCATCATTACTCCACAACAGTTAGTGCGCATCATTACTCCACTACAGTGAGTGTGCAGCATTACTCCACAACAATGAGTGTGCATCATTACTCCACAACAGTGAGTGAGCAGCATTACTCCACAACAATGAGTGCGCATCATAACTCCACAACAATGAGTGTGCATCATTACTCCACAACAGTGAGTGTGCAGCATTACTCCACAACAGTGAGTGTGCAGCATTACTCCACAACAGTTAGTGCGCAGCATTACTCCACAACAATGAGTGCGCAGCATTACTCCACAACAATGAGTGTGCATCATTACTCCACAACAGTTAGTGCGCAGCATTACTCCACAACAATGAGTGCGCAGCATTACTCCACAACAATGAGTGTGCATCATTACTCCACAACTGTGAGTGCGTAGCATTACTCCACAACAGTGAGTGCGCAGCATTACTCCACAACAATGAGTGCGCATCATTACTCCACAACAGTGAGTGTGCAGCATTACTCCACAACTGTGAGTGCGTAGCATTACTCCACAACTGTTGAGTGCGTATCATTACTCCACAACAGTGAGTGCGCAGCATTACTCCACAACAATGAGTGCGCATCATTACTCCACAACAGTGAGTGTGCAGCATTACTCCACAACAGTGAGTTCGCATCATTACTCCACTGAAGCAACAATGAGTGCGCATCATTACTCCACTGAAGCAACAATGAGTGTGCAGCATTACTCCACAACAGTGAGTGCGCAGCATTACTCCACCGAAGCAACAGAGTGCGCAGCATTATTCCACAACAATGAGTGTGCAGCATTATTCCACAACAGTGAGTGTGCAGCAATACTCCACAACAGTTAGTGTGCAGCATTACTCCACAACAATGAGTGTGCATCATTACTCAACAGTGAGTGTGCAGCATTACTCCACAACAATGAGTGTGCATCATTACTCCACAACAATGAGTGTGCATCATTACTCCATAACAGTGAGTGTGCAGCATTACTCCACAACAATGAGTGACCATCATTACTCCACAACAGTTAGTGCGCATCATTATTCCACAACAATGAGTGTGCATCAATACTCCACTACAGTGAGTGTGCAAAATTACTCCACAACAATGAGTGTGCATCATTACTCCACAACAGTGAGTGAGCAGCATTACTCCACAACAATGAGTGCGCATCATAACTCCACAACAATGAGTGTGCATCATTACTCCACAAGAGTGAGTGTGCAGCATTACTCCACAACAATGAGTGTGCATCATTACTCCACAACAGTGAGTGTGCAACATTACTCCACAACAGTGAGTGTGCAGCATTACTCCACAGCAATGAGTGTGCATCATTACTCCACAACAGTGAGTGTGCAGCATTACTCCACAACAATGAGTGCGCATCATTACTCCACAACAATGAGTGTGCATCATTACTTCACAACAGTGAGTGTGCAGCATTACTCCACAATAATGAGTGCGCATCATTACTCCAAACAGTGAGTGTGCATCATTACTCCACAACAATGAGTGTGCAGCATTACTCCACAATAATGAGTCCGCAGCATTACTCCACGAAGCAACAGAGAGTGTACAGCATTACTCCACAACAATGAGTGCGCATCATTACTCCACAACAGTGAGTATGCAGCATTACTCCACAACAGTGAGTGTGCAGCATTACTCCACAACAGTGAGTGTGCAGCATTACTCCACAACAATGAGTGTGCAGCATTACTCCACAACAGTGAGTGTGCAGCATTACTCCACAACAATGAGTGCGCATCATTACTCCACAACAATGAGTGTGCAGCATTACTCCACAACAGTTAGTGTGCAGCATTACTCCACAACAATGAGTGTGCATCATTACTCAACAGTGAGTGTGCAGCATTACTCCACAACAATGAGTGCGCATCATTACTCCACAACAGTGAGTGTGCAGCATTACTCCACAACAATGAGTGCGCATCATTACTCCACAACAGTTAGTGTGCAGCATTACTCCACAACAATGAGTGCGCATCATTACTCCACAACAATGAGTGTGCAGCATTACTCCACAACAGTTAGTGTGCAGCATTACTCCACAACAATGAGTGTGCATCATTACTCAACAGTGAGTGTGCAGCATTACTCCACAACAATGAGTGCGCATCATTACTCCACAACAGTGAGTGTGCAGCATTACTCCACAACAATGAGTGTGCATCATTACTCCACAACAGTGAGTGAGCAGCATTACTCCACAACAATGAGTGCGCATCATTACTCCACAACAATGAGTGTGCATCATTACTCCACAACAGTGAGTGTGCAGCATTACTCCACAACAGTGAGTGTGCAGCATTACTCCACAACAATGAGTGTGCATCATTACTCCACGACAGTGAGTGTGCAACATTACTCCACAACAGTGAGTGTGCAGCATTACTCCACAACAGTGAGTGTGCAGCATTACTCCACAACAATGAGTGTGCATCATTACTCCACAACAGTGAGTGTGCAACATTACTCCACAACAGTGAGTGTGCAGCATTACTCCACAGCAATGAGTGTGCATCATTACTCCACAACAGTGAGTGTGCAGCATTACTCCACAACAATGAGTGCGCATCATTACTCCACAACAATGAGTGTGCATCATTACTTCACAACAGTGAGTGTGCAGCATTACTCCACAACAATGAGTGCGCATCATTACTCCAAACAGTGAGTGTGCATCATTACTCCACAACAATGAGTGTGCAGCATTACTCCACAACAGTGAGTCCGCAGCATTACTCCACAACAGAGAGTGTGCAGCATTACTCCACAACAATGAGTGCGCATCATTACTCCACAACAGTGAGTGTGCAGCATTACTCCACAACAGTGAGTGTGCAGCATTACTCCACAACAGTGAGTGTGCAGCATTACTCCACAACAATGAGTGTGCAGCATTACTCCACAACAGTGAGTGTGCAGCATTACTCCACAACAATGAGTGCGCATCATTACTCCACAACAATGAGTGTGCAGCATTACTCCACAACAGTTAGTGCGCAGCATTACTCAACAACAATGAGGGTGCATCATTACTCCACAACAGTTAGTGCGCAGCATTACTCCACAACAATGAGTGCGCAGCATTACTCCACAACAATGAGTGTGCATCATTACTCCACAACAGTTAGTGCGCATCATTACTCCACAACAGCGAGTGTGCAGCATTACTCCACAACAATGAGTGCGCAGCATTACTCCACAACAATGATTGCGCATCATTACTCCACAACAATGAGTGTGCAGCATTACTCCACAACAGTGAGTGCGCAGCATTACTCCACAAATGTGAGTGCGTAGCATTACTCCACAACAGTGAGTGCTCAGCATTACTCCACAACAATGAGTGCGCATCATTACTCCACAACAGTGAGTGCGCAGCATTACTCCACAACTGTGAGTGCGTAGCATTACTCCACAACTGTTGAGTGCATAGCATTACTCCACAACAGTGAGTATGCAGCATTACTCCACAACAGTGAGTTCGCATCATTACTCCACTGAGGCAACAATGAGTGCGCACCATTACTCCACTGAAGCAACAATGAGTGTGCAGCATTACTCCACAACAGTGAGTGCGCAGCATTACTCCACAACAATGAGTGCGCATCATTACTCCACAACAGTGAGTGTGCAGCATTACTCCACAACTGTGAGTGCGTAGCATTACTCCACAACTGTTGAGTGCGTAGCATTACTCCACAACAGTGAGTGTGCAGTATTACTCCACAACAGTGAGTTCGCATCATTACTCCACTGAAGCAACAATGAGTGCGCATCATTACTCCACTGAAGCAACAATGAGTGTGCAGCATTACTCCACAACAGTGAGTGCGCAGCATTACTCCACCGAAGCAACAGAGTGCGCAGCATTATTCCACAACAATGAGTGTGCAGCATTATTCCACAACAGTGAGTGTGCAGCAATACTCCACAACAGTTAGTGTGCAGCATTACTCCACAACAATGAGTGTGCATCATTACTCAACAGTGAGTGTGCAGCATTACTCCACAACAATGAGTGTGCATCATTACTCCACAAAAATGAGTGTGCATCATTACTCCATAACAGTGAGTGTGCAGCATTACTCCACAACAATGAGTGACCATCATTACTCCACAACAGTTAGTGCGCATCATTATTCCACAACAATGAGTGTGCATCATTACTCCACTACAGTGAGTGTGCAACATTACTCCACAACAATGAGTGTGCATCATTACTCCACAACAGTGAGTGAGCAGCATTACTCCACAACAATGAGTGCGCATCATAACTCCACAACAATGAGTGTGCATCATTACTCCACAACAGTGAGTGTGCAGCATTACTCCACAAAAGTGAGTGTGCAGCATTACTCCACAACAATGAGTGTGCATCATTACTCCACAACAGTGAGTGTGCAACATTACTCCACAACAGTGAGTGTGCAGCATTACTCCACAGCAATGAGTGTGCATCATTACTCCACAACAGTGAGTGTGCAGCATTACTCCACAACAATGAGTGCGCATCATTACTCCACAACAATGAGTGTGCATCATTACTTCACAACAGTGAGTGTGCAGCATTACTCCACAATAATGAGTGCGCAGCATTACTCCAAACAGTGAGTGTGCATCATTACTCCACAACAATGAGTGTGCAGCATTACTCCACAACAGTGAGTCCGCAGCATTACTCCACCGAAGCAACAGAGAGTGTGCAGCATTACTCCACAACAATGAGTGCGCATCATTACTCCACAACATTGAGTGTGCAGCATTACTCCACAACAGTGAGTGTGCAGCATTACTCCACAACAGTGAGTGTGCAGCATTACTCCACAACAATGAGTGTGCAGCATTACTCCACAACAGTGAGTGTGCAGCATTACTCCACAACAATGAGTGCGCATCATTACTCCACAACAATGAGTGTGCAGCATTACTCCACAACAGTTAGTGTGCAGCATTACTCCACAACAATGAGTGTGCATCATTACTCAACAGTGAGTGTGCAGCATTACTCCACAACAATGAGTGCGCATAATTACTCCACAACAGTGAGTGTGCAGCATTACTCCACAACACTGAGTGCGCATCATTACTCCACAACAGTTAGTGCGCATCATTATTCCACAACAATGAGTGTGCATCATTACTCCACTACAGTGAGTGTGCAACATTACTCCACAACAATGAGTGTGCATCATTACTCCACAACAGTGAGTGAGCAGCATTACTCCACAACAATGAGTGCGCATCATAACTCCACAACAATGAGTGTGCATCATTACTCCACAACAGTGAGTGTGCAGCATTACTCCACAACAGTGAGTGTGCAGCATTACTCCACAACAATGAGTGTGCATCATTACTCCACAACAGTGAGTGTGCAACATTACTCCACAACAGTGAGTGTGCAGCATTACTCCACAGCAATGAGTGTGCATCATTACTCCACAACAGTGAGTGTGCAGCATTACTCCACAACAATGAGTGCGCATCATTACTCCACAACAATGAGTGTGCATCATTACTTCACAACAGTGAGTGTGCAGCATTACTCCACAACAATGAGTGCGCATCATTACTCCAAACAGTGAGTGTGCATCATTACTCCACAACAATGAGTGTGCAGCATTACTCCACAACAGTGAGTCCGCAGCATTACTCCACCGAAGCAACAGAGAGTGTGCAGCATTACTCCACAACAATGAGTGCGCATCATTACTCCACAACAGTGAGTGTGCAGCATTACTCCACAACAGTGAGTGTGCAGCATTACTCCACAACAGTTAGTGCGCAGCATTACTCAACAACAATGAGGGTGCATCATTACTCCACAACAGTTAGTGCGCAGCATTACTCCACAACAATGAGTGCGCAGCATTACTCCACAACAATGAGTGTGCATCATTACTCCACAACAGTTAGTGCGCATCATTACTCCACAACAGTGAGTGTGCAGCATTACTCCACAACAATGAGTGCGCAGCATTACTCCACAACAATGATTGCGCATCATTACTCCACAACAATGAGTGTGCAGCATTACTCCACAACAGTGAGTGCGCAGCATTACTCCACAAATGTGAGTGCGTAGCATTACTCCACAACAGTGAGTGCTCAGCATTACTCCACAACTATGAGTGCGCATCATTACTCCACAACAGTGAGTGCGCAGCATTACTCCACAACTGTGAGTGCGTAGCATTACTCCACAACTGTTGAGTGCATAGCATTACTCCACAACAGTGAGTGTGCAGCATTACTCCACAACAGTGAGTTCGCATCATTACTCCACTGAAGCAACAATGAGTGCGCATCATTACTCCACTGAAGCAACAATGAGTGTGCAGCATTACTCCACAACAGTGAGTGCGCAGCATTACTCTACAACTGTGAGTGCGTAATATTACTCCACAACAGTGAGTGCGCAGCATTACTCCACAACAATGAGTGCGCATCATTACTCCACAACAATGAGTGTGCAGCATTACTCCACAACTGTGAGTGCGGAGCATTACTCCACAACTGTTGAGTGCATAGCATTACTCCACAACAGTGAGTGTGCAGCATTACTCCACAACAGTGAGTTCGCATCATTACTCCACTGAAGCAACAATGAGTGCGCATCATTACTCCACTGAAGCAACAGTGAGTGCGCAGCATTACTCCACAACAGTGAGTGCGCAGCATTACTCCACAACTGTGAATGCGTAGCATTACTCCACAACTGTTGAGTGCGTAGCATTACTCCACAACAGTGAGTGTGCAGCATTACTCCACAACAGTGAGTTCGCATCATTACTCCACTGAAGCAACAATGAGTGCGCATCATTACTCCACTGAAGCAACAATGAGTGTGCAGCATTACTCCACAACAGTGAGTGCGCAGCATTACTCCACCGAAGCAACAGAGTGCGCAGCATTATTCCACAACAATGAGTGTGCAGCATTATTCCACAACAGTGAGTGTGCAGCAATACTCCACAATAGTGAGTGCGCAGCATTACTCCACAACAGTGAGTGCGCAGCATTACTCAACTGAAGCAACAGTGAGTGTGCAGCATTACTCCTCAATAGTGAGTGCGCAGCATTACTCCACAATAGTGAATGCGCAGCATTACTCCACTGAAGCAACAATGAGTGTGCAGCATTACTCCACAACAATGAGTGCGCATCATTACTCCACAACAGTGAATGTGCAGCATTACTCCACAATAGTGAGTGTGTAGCATTACTCCACAACAGTGAGTGCGCAGCATTACTCCACAACAGTTAGTGCGCAGCATTACTCCACAACAATGAGGGTGCATCATTAGTCCACAACAGTTAGTGCGCAGCATTATTCCACAACAATGAGTGCACAGCATTACTCCACAACAATGAGTGTGCATCATTACTCCACAACAGTTAGTGCGCATCATTACTCCACAACAGTGAGTGTGCAGCATTACTCCACAACAATGAGTGCGCAGCATTACTCCACAAAAATGAGTGCGCATCATTACTCCACAACAATGAGTGTGCAGCATTACTCCACAACAGTGAGTGCGCAGCATTACTCTACAACTGTGAGTGCGTAACATTACTCCACAACAGTGAGTGCGCAGCATTACTCCACAACAATGAGTGCGCATCATTACTCCACAACAGTGAGTGCGCAGCATTACTCCACAACTGTGAATGCGTAGCATTACTCCACAACTGTTGAGTGCGTAGCATTACTCCACAACAGTGAGTGTGCAGCATTACTCCACAACAGTGAGTTCGCATCATTACTCCACTGAAGCAACAATGAGTGCGCATCATTACTCCACTGAAGCAACAATGAGTGTGCAGCATTACTCCACAACAGTGAGTGCGCAGCATTACTCCACCGAAGCAACAGAGTGCGCAGCATTATTCCACAACAATGAGTGTGCAGCATTATTCCACAACAGTGAGTGTGCAGCAATACTCCACAATAGTGAGTGCGCAGCATTACTCCACAACAGTGAGTGCGCAGCATTACTCAACTGAAGCAACAGTGAGTGTGCAGCATTACTCCTCAATAGTGAGTGCGCAGCATTACTCCACAATAGTGAATGCGCAGCATTACTCCACTGAAGCAACAATGAGTGTGCAGCATTACTCCACAACAGTGAGTGTGCAGCATTACTCCACAATAGTGAGTGTGCAGCATTACTCCACAACAGTGAGTGCGCAGCATTACTCCACAACAGTGAGTGTGCATCATTACTCCACAACAATGAGTGCGCAGCATTACTCCACTGAAGCAAGTGAGTGTGCAGCATTACTCCACAACAATGAGTGCGCAGCATTACTCCACAACAGTGAGTGTTCATCATTACTCCACAACAGCGAGTGTGCAGCATTACTCCACAACAGTGAGTGTGCAGCATTACTCCACAACAGTGAGTGCGCAGCATTACTCCACAACAGTGAATGTGCATCATTACTCCACAACAATGAGTGCGCAGCATTACTCCACTGAAGCAAGTGAGTGTGCAGCATTACTCCACAACAGTGAGTGGGCAGCATTACTCCACAACAGTGTGTGGTCATCATTACTCCACAACAGCGAGTGTGCAGCATTACTCCACAACAGTGAGTGTGCAGCATTACTCCACAACAATGAGTGTGCATCATTACTCCACAACAGTGAGTGTGCAGCATTACTCCACAACAGTGAGTGTGCAGCATTACTCCACAACAATGAGTGCGCATTATTACTCCACAACAATGAGTGTGCATCATTACTCCACAACAGTGAGTGTGCAGCATTACTCCACAACAATGAGTGTGCAGCATTACTCCACAACAATGAGTGCGCATCATTACTCCACAACAGTTAGTGCGCATCATTACTCCACAACAATGAGTGTGCATCATTACTCCACAACAGTGAGTGTGCAGCATTACTCCACAACAATGAGTGTGCATCATTACTCCACAACAGTGAGTGTGCAGCATTACTCCACAACAGTGAGTGTGCAGCATTACTCCACAACAATGAGTGCGCATTATTACTCCACAACAATGAGTGTGCATCATTACTCCACAACAGTGAGTGTGCAGCATTACTCCACAACAATGAGTGTGCAGCATTACTCCACAACAATGAGTGCGCATCATTACTCCACAACAGTGAGTGCGCAGCATTACTCCACTGAAGCAACAATGAGTGCGCAGCATTACTCCACCGAAGCAACAGTGAGTGCGCAGCATTATTCCACAACAGTGAGTGCGCAGCATTACTCCACTGAAGCAACAATGAGTGCGCACCATTACTCCACCGAAGCAACAGTGAGTGCACAGCATTATTCCACAACAGTGAGTGTGCAGCATTATTCCACAACAGTGAGTGTGCAGCATTACTCCACAATAGTGAGTGCGCAGCATTACTCCACAACTGTGAGTGCGCAGCATTACTCCACTGAAGCAACAGTGAGTGTGCAGCATTACTCCACAATTGTGAGTGCACAGCATTACTTCACAATAGTGAGTGTGCAGCATTACTCCACTGAAGCAACAGTGAGTGCGCAGCATTACTCCACAATAGTGAGTGCGCAGCATTACTCCACTGAAGCAACAGTGAGTGTGCAGCATTACTCCACAACAGTAAGTGGGCAGCATTATTCCACTGAAGCAACAGTGAGTGTGCAGCATTACTCCACAACAGTGAGTGCGCAGCATTATTCCACTGAAGCAACAGTGAGTGTGCAGCATTACTCCACAACAGTGAGTGCGCAGCATTATTCCACTGAAGCAATAGTGAGTGCGCAGCATTACTCCACTGAAGCAACATTCGTCTTACATTTGTCCCATAATAAATTATCTCCAAAGTTGCCATTTCTGTTATAGCCGTGACATGATAACTATCTTTATCGATTGTTTGCACAGGCACGGCAGTACGTCTTTGATCAGGTAAATTTAAAGAATGAAAGTCGCACTTCAATGGCAGCGAGTGTGAAATACTGCTCATTTATACAGAAGGGACCAAAAAATAGATTTGATATAGCTTGCTCCGTTTTGTCAAATTTAGCTGTATCTGAATCGGGACATGACATAGCGGATGTAGACTGTGTAAAGTTGCTTTGTGGTACAAATGCATGGAATCTCTATTGCTTTGTGGTACAAATGCATGGAATCTCTATTGCTTTGTGGTACAAATGCATGGAATCTCTATTGCTTTGTGGTACAAATGCATGGAATCTCTATTGCTTTGTGGTACAAATGCATGGAATCTATTGCTTTGTGGTACAAATGCATGGAATCTCTATTGCTTTGTGGTACAAATGCATGGAATCTCTATTGCTTTGTGGTACAAATGCATGGAATCTCTATTGCTTTGTGGTACAAATGCATGGAATCTCTATTGCTTTGTGGTACAAATGCATGGAATCTCTATTGCTTTGTGGTACAAATGCATGGAATCTCTATTGCTTTGTGGTACAAATGCATGGAATCTCTATTGCTTTGTGGTACAAATGCATGGAATCTCTATTGCTTTGTGGTACAAATGCATGGAATCTCTATTGCTTTGTGGTACAAATGCATGGAATCTCTATTGCTTTGTGGTACAAATGCATGGAATCTCTATTGCTTTGTGGTACAAATGCATGGAATCTCTATTGCTTTGTGGTACAAATGCATGGAATCTCTATTGCTTTGTGGTACAAATGCATGGAATCTCTATTGCTTTGTGGTACAAATGCATGGAATCTCTATTGCTTTGTGGTACAAATGCATGGAATCTCTATTGCTTTGTGGTACAAATGCATGGAATCTCTATTGCTTTGTGGTACAAATGCATGGAATCTCTATTGCTTTGTGGTACAAATGCATGGAATCTCTATTGCTTTGTGGTACAAATGCATGGAATCTCTATTGCTTTGTGGTACAAATGCATGGAATCTCTATTGCTTTGTGGTACAAATGCATGGAATCTCTATTGCTTTGTGGTACAAATGCATGGAATCTCTATTGCTTTGTGGTACAAATGCATGGAATCTCTATTGCTTTGTGGTACAAATGCATGGAATCTCTATTGCTTTGTGGTACAAATGCATGGAATCTCTATTGCTTTGTGGTACAAATGCATGGAATCTCTATTGCTTTGTGGTACAAATGCATGGAATCTCTATTGCTTTGTGGTACAAATGCATGGAATCTCTATTGCTTTGTGGTACAAATGCATGGAATCTCTATTGCTTTGTGGTACAAATGCATGGAATCTCTATCCATTTGTGGTACAAATGCAGGTAATCTCTCACTTTGTGGTAAAAATGCAGGGAATCTCTCACTTTGTGGTACAAATGCAGGGAATCTCTCGCTTTGTGGTAAAAATGCAGGGAATCTCTATTGCTTTGTGGTACAAATGCAGGGAATCGATCGCTTTGTGGTACAAATGCAGGGAATCTCTCGCTTTGTGGTACAAATGCAGGAAATCTCTCGCTTTGTGGTACAAATGCAGGGAATCTCTATTGCTTTGTGGTACAAATGCATGGAATCTATTGCTTTGTGGTACAAATGCATGGAATCTCTATTGCTGTGTGGTACAAATGCATGGAATCTCTATTGCTTTGTGGTACAAATGCATGGAATCTCTATTGCTTTGTGGTACAAATGCATGGAATCTCTATTGCTGTGTGGTACAAATGCATGGAATCTATTGCTGTGTGGTACAAATGCAGGGAATCTCTCGCTTTGTGGTACAAATGCAGGGAATCTCTATTGCTTTGTGGTACAAATGCATGGAATCTATTGCTTTGTGGTACAAATGCATGGAATCTATTGCTTTGTGGTACAAATGCATGGAATCTCTATTGCTTTGTGGTACAAATGCATGGAATCTCTATTGCTTTGTGGTACAAATGCATGGAATCTCTATTGCTTTGTGGTACAAATGCATGGAATCTCTATTGCTTTGTGGTACAAATGCATGGAATCTCTATTGCTTTGTGGTACAAATGCATGGAATCTCTATTGCTTTGTGGTACAAATGCATGGAATCTCTATTGCTTTGTGGTACAAATGCATGGAATCTCTATCTTTGTGGTACAAATGCAGGGATCTATCGCTTTGTGGTACAAATGCAGGGAATCTATTGCTTTGTGGTACAAATGCATGGAATCTCTATTGCTTTGTGGTACAAATGCATGGAATCTATTGCTTTGTGGTACAAATGCATGGAATCTCTATTGCTTTGTGGTACAAATGCATGGAATCTCTATTGCTTTGTGGTACAAATGCATGGAATCTCTATTGCTTTGTGGTACAAATGCATGGAATCTCTATTGCTTTGTGGTACAAATGCATGGAATCTCTATTGCTTTGTGGTACAAATGCATGGAATCTCTATTGCTTTGTGGTACAAATGCATGGAATCTCTATTGCTTTGTGGTACAAATGCATGGAATCTCTATTGCTTTGTGGTACAAATGCATGGAATCTCTATTGCTTTGTGGTACAAATGCATGGAATCTCTATTGCTTTGTGGTACAAATGCATGGAATCTATTGCTTTGTGGTACAAATGCATGGAATCTCTATTGCTTTGTGGTACAAATGCATGGAATCTCTATTGCTTTGTGGTACAAATGCATGGAATCTCTATTGCTTTGTGGTACAAATGCATGGAATCTCTATTGCTTTGTGGTACAAATGCATGGAATCTCTATTGCTTTGTGGTACAAATGCATGGAATCTCTATTGCTTTGTGGTACAAATGCATGGAATCTCTATTGCTTTGTGGTACAAATGCATGGAATCTCTATTGCTTTGTGGTACAAATGCATGGAATCTCTATTGCTTTGTGGTACAAATGCATGGAATCTCTATTGCTTTGTGGTACAAATGCATGGAATCTATTGCTTTGTGGTACAAATGCATGGAATCTCTATTGCTTTGTGGTACAAATGCATGGAATCTCTATTGCTTTGTGGTACAAATGCATGGAATCTCTATTGCTTTGTGGTACAAATGCATGGAATCTCTATTGCTTTGTGGTACAAATGCATGGAATCTCTATTGCTTTGTGGTACAAATGCATGGAATCTCTATTGCTTTGTGGTACAAATGCATGGAATCTCTATTGCTTTGTGGTACAAATGCATGGAATCTCTATCCATTTGTGGTACAAATGCAGGTAATCTCTCACTTTGTGGTAAAAATGCAGGGAATCTCTCACTTTGTGGTACAAATGCAGGGAATCTCTCGCTTTGTGGTACAAATGCAGGGAATCTCTCGCTTTGTGGTACAAATGCAGGGAATCTCTATTGCTTTGTGGTACAAATGCATGGAATCTATTGCTTTGTGGTACAAATGCATGGAATCTCTATTGCTTTGTGGTACAAATGCATGGAATCTCTATTGCTTTGTGGTACAAATGCATGGAATCTCTATTGCTTTGTGGTACAAATGCATGGAATCTCTATTGCTGTGTGGTACAAATGCATGGAATCTATTGCTGTGTGGTACAAATGCAGGGAATCTCTCGCTTTGTGGTACAAATGCAGGGAATCTCTATTGCTTTGTGGTACAAATGCATGGAATCTATTGCTTTGTGGTACAAATGCATGGAATCTATTGCTTTGTGGTACAAATGCATGGAATCTCTATTGCTTTGTGGTACAAATGCATGGAATCTCTTGCTTTGTGGTACAAATGCATGGAATCTCTATTGCTTTGTGGTACAAATGCATGGAATCTCTATTGCTTTGTGGTACAAATGCATGGAATCTCTATTGCTTTGTGGTACAAATGCATGGAATCTCTATTGCTTTGTGGTACAAATGCATGGAATCTCTATTGCTTTGTGGTACAAATGCATGGAATCTCTATTCTTTGTGGTACAAATGCAGGGACTCTATTGCTTTGTGGTACAAATGCAGGAAATCTATTGCTTTGTGGTACAAATGCATGGAATCTCTATTGCTTTGTGGTACAAATGCATGGAATCTATTGCTTTGTGGTACAAATGCATGGAATCTCTATTGCTTTGTGGTACAAATGCATGGAATCTCTATTGCTTTGTGGTACAAATGCATGGAATCTCTATTGCTTTGTGGTACAAATGCATGGAATCTCTATTGCTTTGTGGTACAAATGCATGGAATCTCTATTGCTTTGTGGTACAAATGCATGGAATCTATTGCTTTGTGGTACAAATGCATGGAATCTCTATTGCTTTGTGGTACAAATGCATGGAATCTCTATTGCTTTGTGGTACAAATGCATGGAATCTCTATTGCTTTGTGGTACAAATGCATGGAATCTCTATTGCTTTGTGGTACAAATGCATGGAATCTCTATTGCTTTGTGGTACAAATGCATGGAATCTCTATCCATTTGTGGTACAAATGCAGGTAATCTCTCACTTTGTGGTAAAAATGCAGGGAATCTCTCACTTTGTGGTACAAATGCAGGGAATCTCTCGCTTTGTGGTACAAATGCAGGGAATCTATTGCTTTGTGGTACAAATGCAGGGAATCTCTCGCTTTGTGGTACAAATGCAGGGAATCTCTCGCTTTGTGGTACAAATGCAGGGAATCTCTATTGCTTTGTGGTACAAATGCATGGAATCTATTGCTTTGTGGTACAAATGCATGGAATCTCTATTGCTTTGTGGTACAAATGCATGGAATCTCTATTGCTTTGTGGTACAAATGCATGGAATCTCTATTGCTTTGTGGTACAAATGCATGGAATCTCTATTGCTGTGTGGTACAAATGCATGGAATCTATTGCTGTGTGGTACAAATGCAGGGAATCTCTCGCTTTGTGGTACAAATGCAGGGAATCTCTATTGCTTTGTGGTACAAATGCATGGAATCTATTGCTTTGTGGTACAAATGCATGGAATCTATTGCTTTGTGGTACAAATGCATGGAATCTCTATTGCTTTGTGGTACAAATGCATGGAATCTCTTGCTTTGTGGTACAAATGCATGGAATCTCTATTGCTTTGTGGTACAAATGCATGGAATCTCTATTGCTTTGTGGTACAAATGCATGGAATCTCTATTGCTTTGTGGTACAAATGCATGGAATCTCTATTGCTTTGTGGTACAAATGCATGGAATCTCTATTGCTTTGTGGTACAAATGCATGGAATCTCTATTGCTTTGTGGTACAAATGCATGGAATCTCTATTGCTTTGTGGTACAAATGCATGGAATCTATTGCTTTGTGGTACAAATGCATGGAATCTCTATTGCTTTGTGGTACAAATGCATGGAATCTCTATTGCTTTGTGGTACAAATGCATGGAATCTCTATTGCTTTGTGGTACAAATGCATGGAATCTCTATTGCTTTGTGGTACAAATGCATGGAATCTCTATTGCTTTGTGGTACAAATGCATGGAATCTCTATTGCTTTGTGGTACAAATGCTATGCTTTGTGGTAAATGCATGGAATCTCTATTGCTTTGTGGTACAAATGCATGGAATCTCTATTGCTTTGTGGTACAAATGCATGGAATCTCTATTGCTTTGTGGTACAAATGCATGGAATCTTATTGCTTTGTGGTACAAATGCATGGAATCTCTATTGCTTTGTGGTACAAATGCATGGAATCTCTATTGCTTTGTGGTACAAATGCATGGAATCTCTATTGCTTTGTGGTACAAATGCATGGAATCTCTATTGCTTTGTGGTACAAATGCATGGAATCTATTGCTTTGTGGTACAAATGCATGGAATCTATTGCTTTGTGGTACAAATGCATGGAATCTCTATTGCTTTGTGGTACAAATGCATGGAATCTCTTGCTTTGTGGTACAAATGCATGGAATCTCTATTGCTTTGTGGTACAAATGCATGGAATCTCTATTGCTTTGTGGTACAAATGCATGGAATCTCTATTGCTTTGTGGTACAAATGCATGGAATCTCTATTGCTTTGTGGTACAAATGCATGGAATCTCTATTGCTTTGTGGTACAAATGCATGGAATCTCTATTGCTTTGTGGTACAAATGCATGGAATCTCTAGCTTTGTGGTACAAATGCATGGAATCTCTAGCTTTGTGGTACAAATGCAGGGAATCTCTCGCTTTGTGGTACAAATGCATGGAATCTCTATTGCTTTGTGGTACAAATGCATGGAATCTCTATTGCTTTGTGGTACAAATGCATGGAATCTCTATTGCTTTGTGGTACAAATGCATGGAATCTCTATTGCTTTGTGGTACAAATGCATGGAATCTCTATTGCTTTGTGGTACAAATGCATGGAATCTCTATTGCTTTGTGGTACAAATGCATGGAATCTCTATTGCTTTGTGGTACAAATGCATGAATCTATTGCTTTGTGGTACAAATGCATGGAATCTCTATTGCTTTGTGGTACAAATGCATGGAATCTCTATTGCTTTGTGGTACAAATGCATGGAATCTCTATTGCTTTGTGGTACAAATGCATGGAATCTCTATTGCTTTGTGGTACAAATGCATGGAATCTCTATTGCTTTGTGGTACAAATGCATGGAATCTCTATTCTTTGTGGTACAAATGCATGGAATCTCTACTTTGTGGTACAAATGCAGGAATCTCTACTTTGTGGTACAAATGCAGGGAATCTATCGCTTTGTGGTACAAATGCAGGGAATCTCTAGCTTTGTGGTACAAATGCAGGGAATCTCTCGCTTTGTGGTACAAATGCAGGGAATCTCTATTGCTTTGTGGTACAAATGCATGGAATCTATTGCTTTGTGGTACAAATGCATGGAATCTATTGCTTTGTGGTACAAATGCATGGAATCTTTTGCTTTGTGGTACAAATGCATGGAATCTCTAGCTTTGTGGTACAAATGCATGGAATCTCTATTGCTTTGTGGTACAAATGCATGGAATCTCTATTGCTTTGTGGTACAAATGCATGGAATCTCTATTGCTTTGTGGTACAAATGCATGGAATCTATTGCTTTGTGGTACAAATGCATGGAATCTCTAGCTTTGTGGTACAAATGCATGGAATCTCTATTGCTTTGTGGTACAAATGCATGGAATCTCTATTGCTTTGTGGTACAAATGCATGGAATCTCTATTGCTTTGTGGTACAAATGCATGGAATC